>JACEGR010002211.1:0-136399 GCA_014170235.1 Listronotus bonariensis | reverse complement strand
ATATAGGTAAAATTTGTAGACCATTTGCCAAACGTATAAAAAACACAGAACATACATCAAAAACACAGAATTTTACAAATATAAAATTTGTCAACACGCATTTAAAAATAATCACAGAATAAACTGGAATGCTTCAAGTATTTTAGCAAAGGATACTAGTTATAAAAACGCATAATTAAAGAAGATGCGTACATATTATTAAATAAAGATAAATGTATAGAATCAATATTTAAATACACCAGCAACTAGTTATGCATGTCATTATGACAATATAACACGACAAAAAAATTGACATTTAATGTCAAACGATTTTTCAGAATCTCATTAAATAATAGGTGATTTTTAAATTTTTTATTTTTATGCACTGTTATTTTGACAACGCCAACGGGGCAGACTTGCGACCACAACGTCGTTTTTTATTTTTCTTGTTACCTATTTTTAATTTTTTGTTTTTTTGGTTTCTCTTAATTTTGTTTTAGAAAAAAAGTACCATCAACAAAATACATTGACGTTTTATACAAATGTGACAGTTTCACATGACCGTCTGTAGCGTTTAAAACCAATTAACCACGTCCTTGTTCTTTTTACTGTAGTCCGTCACACATACCTTTCACCAAAGCGAAATGGTTTTGAGGTTGATGGTGACATCCACAATTGTTAAGGCATGGAATTCTTAACATAAATCAACTTTTTATTTTCTGTCAGTAAAGGATGCAAAAACGACGTCATTTTGTACCGAGTGAGAAAAATATTGTTCTTAAATCCCCTTCCCTAAATCGTTCGTTATACATTTCGAAATGTTAAACACAATAGTACTAAACGATTCACATACTTTCCATCACTAGTGCGGGCTCTAAACTTGTGATTAATACAACAAAATGGTGCAGTTTCAAATGATTTTTGCGTAAAACGCATTAGGAAAACTTTGATTGTTTGAAATCCGTATTTTATACTTGTTTTAAGCTTGTAAAATATTTAAATAAAAATTCTATGGCTTAAAGGTTTAAAATAATAAGGCCGATTTTTAAAATCAAAGCGTTAATAAGTAGATAATCAAAGTGAATACTGTCCTCTTGGAGATCACACCCATATAATATTTTTTGCAGGCCATGTACATCTAATTTACTGGCATTGCCAATACTTTTTAATGGCAAGGCATTGGCAAAAGGTATCAAAAGACACAAAAGTGGGCAATTGGCCGTTTTTGGGCCACGTGTTGCAGATAATGTGATGGCATCCGTCATTAATAGTTTATGATGAAAAAATGTGTTTAGGAAGATAACAAAAGACACGAAAGTGGGCAATTGGCTGTTATTGGGCCACGTGTTGCAGAAACTGTGATGGCATCCATCATTAATAAGTTTAATGAAAAATGCGTTTAGGATAATGGCATTTATCATTAAATAAGTATTGCAAGTTTTTTAAATTAAATGTCTCAAAAGTTAAAGAACATATTTAGAATTTTGTAATTGAAAAAAAATGAAAAAAAAAGGCAGGAAAACTTTATCATTAAAAAAATTACATAATATAAATTTTATTACAGTAACAATAAACTATAAAAAATTGAAGGTATGTAATAAAATTTAAAAAAAAGATGGTAAATCAAAACAAAACACTTTAAAATAGTAAGTATTCAAGGGACACTTACATTCAATTTTTAAATCCAAAACATAGGGAGAAATATTTTAAAGAAGTTAAATGCCAAAAAAAAAACATTAGTAAATTTATATATATAATATTTTTATTAACATGTCTTTAAAACTTTTAATAAGGCAACTCCCTAATTTCATACAATTTTTTAAGTAACTACAAACTTCAAAGGTGTTAAACATGTTGTAAAATGTTTACAGCTCCTAAGAGTATACTTAAATAACCCGCCTTCTCGACTAGCCATCACTAGTCATTTACACAACACACACTAATTAGGTAATGAATACACTTAATTATGTCTATTGAAAAACTTTTTTCTTAAAAAGGACACTAAAAAGCTAGAAAACCACGTAGAAAAAAGAGAATCTTTAGAAAAACGATTGCACAAAGCTGTCAAATGGGATTTTTCTTTATCTGTCAAAATTGTCCAATCTCGTATTTCGGCTAAGCGGGAAATTTGAATTTTTCACTTTTGGTCGAAATTAACCTAGCTAATTTTACAACCATTTTATTTTTATTTTCTCAAAAATACAAAAGGAACATTTTAATTATATAAAAATCATAAAATATTGTTGTTTAGCTGCCATTATAAATAAAATAGATAAAATGCCCAATGGTAAATGCCAATGGTATTAATAAGGTTTGAAAAGTATAAATATGCTTTAAAGGTTTGCCTTTAAAAATCCAATATTTATTTACCTGCAATAAAAAGGCATGCTTTATTTAATCAGGATTGGTGTGCCGCCATTTTTCTATGCTTGCCGGCAATACGCCTACATGTAAAATTTATTGGCAATTGAGTGTTTATTTAGGGTTTTTAATGCGTATTAGATGTTGGCATAATATTGCCACTAATTGCCAATGCTTTACCATCAATGCCAATATGAAAAATGTACATTGCCGGCAAATAGTGTTTGCTGGGCAATAATTTTTATGCAAAAAGTATTTTAAGTAAAACCGTTTTACCTAAATTCTACGTAATCTCAATACCTTGTTCCATTCATAAGTAAAGTGAAGGGGTCGTTTTACCTGCCAGAGTTGTATGAAGTAAAAATTAGAAGTTTCGAAAAGAGTAGAAAATTATAATAAATAGCATTTTTTTCTTATTTTAGGGTTACCACAAAATTTTTGGATTACTAAGTCTGCTTACTATTCTAGAGAAGTAAACTTCGGCAAATAAGAACACATATACAAATTAGCACTTGTCCCCTTAAATACAGACACTTTGTTCACGGTATAGTTACGTAAAAGATATTTATTATAAACATTGTATTTTCTTCTTTTAATAAAGTTTTAACAAGCATTAGTTTAATTATTAGTTAATATAAAAGCATAGACAAAATCCTAGAATTGACCTTGAAACTAAACATTATTAAATAGTAATTATAATGGATTTAATTTTTATGGTTCGTAAGAATACACCTACATCTGCATAAGCAAATTTGGGATAAATATATCTAAGCTGGGTTCGGGATTGTTGACGGAGTAGGAGTAGTATTTGTTGTCAATGTCAATAATAATAATCTAAAATTGAGTTTATCTTTAAATTACTTCCATTGTAATTTATGGAACATATTGCGCATAAAACTCTGTTATTATATATGTAAGTGCAAAAACCGAACAAAATATAAATAATTACATCAAGGTAGTTGTCGTAGTACAAAATATTGTAAGAAAAATATCGATTATGCGCGCCGTAAAAGAACACGAGCTTGTAGTTAAGTCATTTAAAATTTTTTTATGCATGACTGTACAAATTCTATCATAAATTTTTGTAGGTTTTGATTCGGCATCGTCGCTAACGCGCCAGCAAAACCTAAGTTATTAACTTTTTAAAACAAATTGCTAGCTACTAATACATACATAATATTTAAAAACTTGGTGTGCACATACCTACCAGTGTCTGCTAAAAATTACTATATTCCATTCCTTTCCTAACTATTTTTTTCAAAAAGTTAACATGCACCACATTACCACCTTACATTAAATGTTTTCAATATTTGCTAAAACAGCAAAAACACAATATATACGCGACTTTTCCAGAAAAATAAGTAACATAAACCTAAAAGAAGTATATTTCAAAGTTTAAAACACTATGATACACACAAGATGGTTTTACATAATTAATTACCGATAAAACATCACATATCTATGGCCTATATTTGAAATTTTTTGCAACGGGTGTTGAAAGCACGCTGTGCTGTCAAAAAACAAAAAAGAATAGAGAGTTATTGCAAGTTCTCTTACAAGAGGATTCGGTATTATTATAAGCGCTTATATCTCTAAGAGTAGTGTGTAGCCACTTGAAATTTTGCACAATTAAGGATTCTTATAGCCTTCCCAATCATTTTGAAATTGAACATCGTAGGTTGTACCGTTCAGGTACCATCGCCATTTTTCGGGAAAAAGAATGTAATTTCTAGGAAACACGCTACGAGTTGCATTTTTTAAGTTAGCGACCTAAAATTTTTGGTACCTATGCTCCTTTAAAACCTTCTAAAGCTTATTGAAACTGGGTGCTGTAGGTGGTACCGTTCGAGTACCATTGCTATTTTTCCGTAAAAAACAGGTCACTTTTGGACGGCATTTTGACCATCAAGACCCCAACTACTTTTTAATCAAAATAATACTAAAATATAGGAAATATCTGGAAGAATAATTAACTAACACCATTTTGTTGTTTTAAAATCAGCTCAGCTGTTTCAGACTTAAAACCGTTGGACATTTGGCCTAAATACTAAACAAACAGTGCAGTTTTGGCTTGTAAATTTGGAACAGCTGGGCTGTGTACTAAGGGGGAAGATACCTGTATATGCTTAAATTTTCATTAATTTGTATGATTTTTCTTAATGAAAGAATCAATATATATTTTAAAAAATTGTTATGTAGTTTACACAAATATTAAAACATTACAAGATTTTTTTTATTTTAATTATTTAAAATGGCGACTGTACGCTAAAGTCTTTTACTAAGGTCAAAGAGAACGGTTATAAAGATTTAAAAATCAAAAACTAAATTTTTTTGCGTTTGTTAAAGTCATAGTTTGTCAGTGAACCAAAAAATGTAAAAAGCTGAATAAAGCATGAAAAAATTAAATGACCCTTTGGCTCAATTTTTCCATCATTTTTGCTTTACCAAAATAATTTTTTATTATTATTTTTTTAATTAAGAAGGTTCACATAAAGAACACTATTGTTAAAAAGATTTGTGCAAAATTTTAGAAAGATCGGTCCATAACTTTGTGAGTTATTGAACCCGCCAATTTGAAAATATACATAGTTTTGCAAAAAACGCGTTAAAAGTTTAAATAGGTAAAACAAATTTAATGATTTGGTGACTTACTGACACTGTAATACAAGAAATACCAATAATTATGTTCAAAAATTTTAGTGACCTGTTAGTAGTTAAGTAAAGAATCAAAACCCCTCTAAAACAAGGCACTACATGACCTTCCTTTTTTTTGAACGAATGTTGCTAGTGCCCCCTCGCCACCTCATTAAATATGTAATTTTAATATCCTCACTATACGTATAGGTGTACCAAATACCAAAGAAGCTAATGTGATTTTTATTTGTCTTATGCAAAAACTCCTGTGTTTTATTTATAGGATTTTTAGTAATAAAGTACTGTTCATTTTAGCTTAATTATACAGGGTCTGTTTAAACAAAGACAAGAAACTAAAAGGGGCGATTCCATGGTCATGATAAAGGGTGTTTTTTTTATAAACGTTGGGTCAAAAGTTAACCATTAAGGAGATATTGTATAGTACAAAAATTGCGAACAAAATTTTTATTTACATTAAATTAATTATATAGGAATTAACCTGGTATTGAAATAGATTTTCTGTATATTTTAAATTCTTTTAAACTTGTGTAAGGGGTTAAAATGGTCTAAACCATTTTTATTGATAAAATAAAAACACTTACTAAAAATACATTTGGGTAGCATAGAAGACTTAGAGGAACTGCAGCATATTTGAAATACCAGTTTGTTTTTTAGAATAAAATTAAATAAAAAAGATGGCTTGATAAAAATATTTTCCTATTTAAAAACTATTAAACTTGATTATTTATCACTATCACAAAGAACAAAATCCAGGAATTCTATTAAAACAAAAAGAACCACAAACTAGCAATTAAATCCATTGACTTAAGGTGCAGGTAATTTGGAATATATTATTTCGTGTATTCCAAATTATATTCACATTTTTTTATAAACATACTGCTAACACTTTATCTTAGCAACTAATATTTTTCAGCAGCGGCCATTTTTTTCTTTTTTCACCTATTTCTCTTTTTGTATTCTTAAATACCATCTCAAATTTATCATTACTAAAAAAAACATACAACCTTTAGTATTAACAACATACCATCCTAACCTAAAATGGCATTTCAAATTTTCAATTCTAGAAATATTTACATAATCAAAGTTAAATCATAAACCAAAAAGGTCACTTAATAGATTAAATAATACACTTAATATTTTACGTATTGCAGTACATATTATCAATTACCAAAAAAGTTTTTAAATCTGTATTTTCGTTCCGTCGGGGCTTATTTTTCGAAAAAAGTTATTTTTTATAATAAATTTTTGGTTTCAGGGGTCGCAAAACTTAAAAACATGATTTTACTTTATGCTACCCATACATAAAGTGTTTTTTTACAGGTTAGATTGCCGCACTCGCCTGAAGGCTCCTTTAACACTTTAAATCACTGTACAGGCTGTCCCAACTCTATTTATACAGCAAATTACTTCGCCCCTGTACAAGATGCAAAAATAAACTTAAGATAACAAATGTTTATTTGAATACACTTTTTTCCTGACAGTACTGGGTAATATACTAGGTGTCTCAAAACATAATTTTTATTGTCGAATTGGTTTTTTAAATTGAACACCTTATATATTTATAATCTGCATCAAAAATATATACACACTATACGTCAATTATTTCTGGTTTTAAGATATCAGCAGTATGTTAATATACTCACTAATGACTAAAAGCAAAGAAAAAATATTTTGGTTCTAATTATGTTTAAATAACTCTGTCACTGTCAAAGTGACCAACACATATAACATGCAAATAATAATATACCTTACATTGTAAGAACTACTAATAAGTAAGTCAGCTATTTAGTTTATTTTAGATACATACTTACTAACTTAACTTAAAAATCCGCCATAATTGACGTAATGTTGTTTTTTAATGCAATTCAGTAATCAGATGTCCAAAATAAACTAAATATCTGACATACCCATTAGTAGTTCTTACAATGGAAGGTAATTAATTAGTTGTTATTATATTATTTGTCACTCTGACAGTGACAGAATTATTTATAAATAATTGAAACCAAAACATTACTTTATTTCTTTCACTTTTAATTGTTAATGAGTATATCAACATACTGCTAATATCCCAACAACCAGCACTAATTGACGTATAGTGTGTTAAATATTTTTGATGTAGAATTTCATACAGAGTCAAAATTTGTTAAAATATATAGGGTGTTCAATATAAAAAATCTACTTGCCAATAAAAATCATGCTTTTGAGACACCTTGTATAATATCCAGAACTATTACTAAAAGAGTGTATCCGAATAAACATTTTCTAATTCAAGTTTAATTTTTTATTTTGTACAGGTGCAGAAGTTATTTGATGTACAAATAGAGTTGGGACACCCTGTATAGGCATACCCAGTATTATTTTTAAAGAAATTGCATATTTTTCTATACTTTCGGTAGAAAATATTAGGATTCTAGTAAAGTTTTTGGATTTTTAATTAATCGCGGCAATAGTTATAAAATTATTCGTTAATTAACTTTTATTTATGAGTTATTTAAAATCAATAACACCCCAAATATTCCCATTTTTATACTTTTTAATGTCTTATAATTTAATAACATATGATTTTTTTATTTTTAAATTACATCCGCTGTTATTCCCTGTAAAAAATAGTGGTCTTTAATTATTTTACAATAAATGTCAAAAGGATAAAAGTTCGGTATTCTATATTTTCTAAATAATTTTACAGGGATGGCATCAGTTTTTTTATTATATTTACAATTAAGTTTTCAGAATATTTTAACTTATTTATTATTAGTTATGGATTTTTTATTTAAAATACCCTATTTACCTTGCGTCAAGCTATAAAATCACACCCCTAATTTTTTGTATTTTTTTATTATACAAAATAAATAAACAAAAAGCATTATTAAGTTTATTGCGTGGTTTAAAAATTAATAACCAGATTTTTTATTTCTTAAGATACATATACTGCCGTCCAACGAAAAAACTCCGTATATGTATATTATAAGCACATTCACATAGGGTGTTTTTTCGTTTGACGGCAGTATACAGAAGAGAACAAAATGTAAATGTTTTTAAATAAAACACCCTATTCCATGGTTTTGCCTAACTACGTGACGAAACTTAAGGGGTTGATTTCATACATCTTTTTGATTATCTTTTCGTTAAAACCGGGCACCAGATGGAACAGTGTTTGACAGAAGCAACCTTGCAGTGCAAAGAAATAAGAACCAGTTAAAGGTTTCCTAATTCCATTTCTCTAAAATTATTTTGACTGCTTGTCAATAACTACTTAGACAATGATTCAGTAGTGTAAACTAAGTTTTACATTACATAAATACGGACCGAAATAGAACTGCCCGTTGTGTGAACGTTGTGTAAATAATTAAAAATAAAGACATGGTAAGTACGAAATTCTTTAAGTATCACTGTAGTTTCCTTTTTGTTTTGCGAACCTATACCGTATTGATGAAAACCACTGATCTCGATGGATTGCCAATGTTATAACCTGCGCGAAACAAAAGTTACATTTCATGGGCGAAAAACCGGTTTGTACGCAAGCAAGTTGAGGGTAAACGCACCCGGCCCCAAACAAACTATCCGCATTATCGGAAAGACGTTGTCGACGGCGCCGGCGTCCTGGTTTTCTATTGGAAGTACGGTAGCTAATGAGCGTCACGGTTAGACCGCGGACGATGGGTACGGGGGCCGGTGTTTGTATTTTGCCACGGCTTTTAAGTGCGCATGTTCGTCCACCCATTCATTTGTTTACTGCGCCAGGTCGTAAAAATTCGAAAAATGCTTCTTGCCACTGCGGATCTAAATGTAGGTTATCTATGATGAGAACCAAATAGTTTGAAACCGGTGTGCGGCTGGTAATCTCAATTAGGTCTGATGAAAAAACCTTTGGCTGGTGTGAAAACCGGCATTGCCAGATTGGACAGTGTTCGACAGATGCAACATTGCAATGCAAGGAAATGACAAGCAGTAAGAAGTTTCTTACTTCCATTTCTCGAAAATGATTTCAACTGCTTGTTAAGAATACTTTTTTCGTCGTTAAGTGTTTAAAAATAATATGCTTCATATGTATAATAATCCTTAGAATTTTTTTATTGCAAGGTTGTTTTACTACGGCCCTGTAAAAATGATTTTTTAAGCTAATAAAAGATATAAATAATTATTTCCATTAGTATATTTATTAAAAAGCCTTATGGATCAAAAAATTATATGATTTTTCTTTTAACGATTTAGTTTAACTTTTATTCTTACAAACTAAAATGGATAAAATAATTTTAAACGCACCCTACACTGGTAAGACTTTGTTTTATTTTATATATTTTTTTCTGCTAAGGTTAAGTCATTTGTTTAGCCTAAAATGCCGAAAATAGTACCCATTTGAAGTTATTATTATTTTTTTTTAATGTAGTCAAATTATAAGCTGTATAAGTTTTACCAGATAGTAGCAGCTAATGTGATTTTTATTTGTCTTACGCCATCACCCTTGGGGTATATTTATAAATATATATTAATATATTACTACTTTACAAGGTGTTTCTAAAAGGTCTATACAAAGTGTTACCACCCAAGCAGCAAGCTGACGTCTTATTGTCGTCTCTTTTTAGTCATTTTTGGTCACATTTGGTCAGCAAGGACGTCATAAGATGACCACAAAATGACGTTAAATTGATCTCCCTAAGGCACAGACAAAAGACGTACCGTTAATGACGAAAAATTGACGCATATACTTTTTTTAAAGCTAAAATGATAAGATATTTTATTTGAAAATTGAAATAGGAAAAAACTCCTTACTGCTTGCATTTCCTTGCACTGCAAGGTCGCATCTCTGGGGACACAGTCCAACTTAGAGATGCAGATTTTTACACTAGCCGAAGATATTTCTTTTAAAGCTAATTGAGACCACCAACCGCAGACCGGTCTCGAACTATTTTGGTCTCATCGGTACGGTATAGGCAATAAAAAGCGAAGTTGAATAAACGTAGTAGTTTATTGTCCATTGCGCCATCTATCGGAAATTTTTTTCTTTTTTTAATTTTGTAAAATTATTAGTCTTATTTTTCGGTCATATGATATTTCGGTTCGATTTTGACACGAATTATATAATGTCACAAAATCTTTCTGGCGGGTTTCCTAAACATGACTTCATTATATTTTTATGAGCTAGTATGACGAAAAAATGACGTCGAAAAAACGTCACTCTAACGACGTCGAACACACGTCATTAAAATGACGTCATAATTTTGGGCTGATGACGTCCTATGACCAAAAATGACAAAAAATGACTTAAAAATGACGTCAGGCCATCGTCGTACGCATGCCGCAGTTTTGCATCCAACTTCACAGTGGACATCAAATGAAAAACAAACCTCACTTTTTATTTCGTCCCGTTTTGTGTGCTGTTGTTGGTGAGAGCGTGTTTTAAAGTTTTTTCACCTGTTTTTCCACTCGTATTTTGTATAAAAATATCAAAATCATATATGAAATTGACACCGATGATGACGTTCGAAGAAGCATTCATCTGAAGATAGGCAGTTATTAAGCCCGCTTGAATCGTTTATATCGTGTATGTAATCGGCTTCAGTGAAGTCAACCCTACTTATTTTCAGGCTTGACTTGAACGATTCAAGTCACTTTCAAGTGCGTTTATATCGCTTTTTTAAGCCACTTTTAAAAGCCGCTTTAATTCAAGCCAGCTTCAACTATTCGATATAAACGTAGTGTCTTTAGGTTATGTCTTAGGAATAAACTGGATTTTTTACCGCTCCCTTGTAGTGTTAATGGCATCAAAAAAATTAGGGTACCTGTTTAATCTGCCTTTTCTGTTTTATATGACTCCGCCCTACTTGTAATTCAAGCCAAAACTAACCGTTTTTTGTTTATTTTTAGCTACCGTACTTACGATCACTAGAAATATGACTTTATCCGTTGTAAAAACAAATTTAAATTGGTTCTGGCAGTATTCATTGAAATTTACTGTATTTTACAACTAATTTGGTATATTTTAAATGCATGGCGTGGCGATATTGACATTATTAGATATTTACCTGTAAGCTGTACTTACTTTTATGTAAGTAATAAAAATATTTGATAATATATATTTTTTTAACTTTTTTGTCGCCAAAAGAAAATATGTCCTTACCATCCTCATGGCTCTAAAAAAAGGAGAACCAAGCAAATAACCTGGTAGATACGACTACTTTGACTGGTTGCTTTTCGCCTGTATGTTTTTGGTTTTTATATCATGTGGTACTTTTTAGAAGAAATAAAAGTAGTTTTATTATTTTTTCTTAAAAATAAAGCTAGATACGAGCAAAATGAAAGAGGCTAGAAAGTGAGATTTTTCTTTTCATCAGAAAAAAAAATCCTTATAAAAAGTCAGTTGCGTACTTTTTTCTTAATAATATTGGCGGTGGTGTCCACGGACACGCTACTGGATCCAAGAATCTTATTCTAGGTAAAAATTTACAAGCGCTTTATGGTATCAGGTATGTGTACCAAAGTTTATCTAAATCGGTTAAATGGTTCTTAAGACATTTTTTAAAAACTTTAACGCCCTCTATCTCGGAAACGAAGCAACTCCGGACATATGTTTATAGGAACTTTTGATAGGAAATCACTTCCTTAAGTTTTGTACCGTAGTTAGAAAATCCCGTGTATAACGGATGTGACCATTCCTACCGAGAATTACGCTGAATTTATAGAGTGACGTTTCTGTTTGCCATTTGACGTTTCGGTTTTTGATATGGTATATGGAAACGGTAAACAGACAATATAAATTGACAAATGGAAAGTTGTTGCTTCATCTTCTAACTAAAAATGTCAAACGGAAAACGAAAACAGAATCGTCATTCTATAAATTCAGCTTAAAACAGGTTCGCAGTCTTCGTGGTGACCCAAAGTTATCCATTCATTGGAAGACTCCGTAATTTAAAAGTAACCAGTCAAAGTTGTCGTCTCTACTAGGTTATTTGCTTCTTTTTTTGTTATTAGGGAAACTTTGTGTCCAAGAACTATTGTACAATATCTTTTACTTATTACTATTAACTTTCTTAACTTGGCATTGTACAGGGTGTCCGTATTTCGTTGCATTTGCAGGGTATCTTGGTTATTATTAGAGATAGAGACTTGCGGTTTTGCGAACTGTTGCTTCTTTTTTATTAGGCAAAAGATGACACTAATGGATTTTTCATGGCTCTCTTAGTTCTCTACATACGTGGCGACTTTTTTTTCCATTTTGGACCCCTCAGCCCTTGTATTTTAGTTGTCTTGTAACTTACAACTAAAGTAAAAACTTATATTGGTAGATATTTTTACGTTAAATTCAGTGGTCTAGTTAGATATTTTTTGAATTTATATTTTTTGAGATATGAACCAAACATAGATTTTTTTATAAAAGACCCTGTTTATTTCTTACTCATTCAATTATACAGGATCAGAGCTTTTCCAAAATATATAATACCTAATGGGTATTTCAAATTTTTAAACCCTTAATTATTGTTTTTAATTTTAAAATTGAACTTCGCACAGTTGGCCATGATATAGACTTTATATCCAAAGAATAAAATTAGCCCTAATTTTATTATTTATTTACAATATACAACAAAATCTGAGTTATAAATATTTTATCTTGCCCAGCATCTCTATTCACCCATTGGTTCCTCAAGTTTGTTCACTTATTAATTAATTGAAAACTGAATATTTTTAATTAGCTTTAGTGCGTTTATACTTAGAATCGTGTTCCAAATCACTATATATTCATGATATTTAAAAATCGTTTAATTTTAGACAAAATGGCAGAAAATTATAAATGAAACAAAATAATTATTGAAATCTTAATTTGAAGGTATTAGTTTCATACATGGTTTTCTAGTATTATGTTTTAAAACGAATGTTTTTCTAAAAATTATGGATACATACTAATTTTGAACACTCTTTGCAGTATAAATACAGTGATGCTAATCCAAAATATCCATTTTTAAATTAATTAATAAGTGAACAAACTCGCGGAACCGTAGGGTTAATAGGGTTGGTGAATGGGGCAAAATATAAGTAAAAAATTAAAACTTTGATTGCTGTAAAATGTAGGCAAATTATGAATTTAGGGCTAACTTTATTCTTTAGTTATAAGCCCCAAATCATAGCCTACTGTGCGAAATTAAATTTTAAAATTAAAAACATAAATTTAGGATCTAAAAATAAAAAATAACTATAAGGTATTACATTTTTTTCAAAATCTCTTATTGTTTATAATTTAATAAATAAGAAATATACTGGGTATTCTATAGGAAAAATCATATTTTTGGGTTATAGGTATCTCAAAAAATATTAAATTAAAAAATCCAACTACACGTAACTAACTATTCTACGTAAATATATAAACTAATACGAGTTTTTACTTTTGTTGTAAGTTACAAGACAACTCAATACGAGTGGGTTAAAAAAATGAATTTCGCCCTGTATGTCCCCTGCATTGCATCGAAATCCAGACACCCTATACAGTCACCTTAATAAGATCTTGTGAGGCATACGAAACGCGTCAGTGGAGAGGGTGCTGGTAAATAACAAACAAAACCATCGTTATAAAATTGCATTTTTAGGCAACTATGACGATAGCTATGGTAATCATTCAACACCGCCAATTTCAGAATATTGTTACATATGTTGATAACAATTTTTTGCCTTTGGAGAGAGCGGAAAAGGAAGCCCAGAAGGAAATTTTAAGAGAAATAAATATGTTGAAAAAATTTTTGTTTTTTCTTATGGCCTGGATCTTCTCGTTGCCAGTTATTTATTTACCATATCAAGGAATAGATCCTGACGATAATCTATTTCCTCTTATTAAAATTCAAAGCCAGTTAAACTTGCCGAAAATATTACACTACTTACTGGATATTTTAAACTATGTTGCTTTATTCCCAATGCTTCATTTAATGACATCTTACACGTACTGTACACTATATTTAGTAAATGAATACAGACATCAGGTGAGTATTAATATTTCATGTTTTTAAAATATACATGGCACCTCTTCACTAAAAAAAAATAATTTGTATTAAAAAATATATATATTTAACTTATTTAAGCTAAACAATTATAAAGTTTTAATTTATAGCTCTTTACAAATAGGGAGGAAATTATACTGCAAATATTTGTTTCATATATAAAAAGGTTTTTATTTTTTGGATCCATTACATTCATATAATAACATACCTACTATCCAAACAATAAATATTGTGACGTTGACATTTTGTAATACTACTTGACGTCACTTGGGCAAATCTACCATATGGAACTATCTTCTTGGGACAATGAGACCGGTGGACCATAAAAACTAACTTTGCATTTTTTAAAAACTAACTTATTTGACTAAATAAATTTAGTACAGGCATACCCCTGACTAGGAGTAGCCCGTACGGGGGCTGAACTAAAACTTTAACTTTCTACTTGACTTCACTAACTACTTCTTATCTGATAAACAATCCCTTTTATTTCTTTCTCTCTTCTTTAAATATCAAATTTTCCAGTGTTTGTTTTGCGTTTCTAGGCGACCCAGCTTGTTTAATGTTTTTATTTTATTATTATAAGAGAAACCTAGAAAATTGTTTGATTTATACTTTTTAAACCTTGACACCTCACGTATATTTTTATGTAGCAAATTTCCCAAAAATGTATATTTTTAAAATTCTCAAAATGTATACCACCTTTTTTATACTAGGTGTTCACATATGCCCCTTACGTGAAAGCGTTGGACCCACAACGCTATTAGAAATGAGCCTTTAAAAAAAATTAGCAATATTACCAAAAACGATAGTTCCATATAGCTTACAAAAATTCAAAAATCTAACAATATTTTACCTATTATTTAAATTTATGTAAATAATCTTAACTTTCCAAAGTTTTAAAAACATCAAAAAGTTTCATCTAAAATATGAAAACAAAAAAATGTTCAAATAGCCTTTAATCCAAAAAACAATTGTTTTGATGAATTTAAAGCCTCGACTTTTTTTTCAAAAAATTAAAAGATTTGTCATAGATAATAATTCTTTTTTTTTAATTTTTTGCTATTGTCAACAGAATAATAAGATTATTTTTAGAGAAAAGTGGCCTAAATTCTATAACTTCTATATAAAACACTTTAAATACATAGTGTTATTACTCATTAACTTTACTATA
Organism: Listronotus bonariensis; assembly: GCA_014170235.1. Lineage (NCBI taxonomy): Eukaryota > Metazoa > Arthropoda > Insecta > Coleoptera > Curculionidae > Listronotus > Listronotus bonariensis. The sequence continues at coordinate 121,252 of JACEGR010002211.1, read as the reverse complement.
TATGTACTATACAAAAACATCTGACTTGGTAAATAAAAAATGTTTATTTGAAACTAGCTAGCTCTGCATTATTAGACATGGTCTTGACCTTTCCCGCATATTGTATATCATCAAAACAATGACCCTTTCATAACTTAATATTACATTTACGGTGGGTAAAAAAAAGAGTTATTATCAAATTTAACTTTTAGGCTACTTTCCTCTGCATATTAAATCATTATTATTATTAAGAAAAAAATTTCTACTAAGTAAACACCAAGAAAAAAACAATTAATTAAAAAATATATCACAGATTTACGTAAACACATCACACAACACTCGATTACAAATAACATACTGTCCTCGATTGTCCTTCCTTTGTTGAACTGTACCGGTCCACCTTGCCTCCCTGTCCATGTCCTTGATGGTGCGTTCCATTGGCCATTTGTCCCGTACTTCTTCTCCACGTACCATTGTCTTCCTTTCACTCCCATTTTCTTCTTCCACGTCAGGTTACTGCAACTTCATGCCAATTTGCCCATATCCTGAGCTTTCTCAGGGCCGCTTAACTGTCTTGTACCCCACAATTCAAGACCATACTCCAGAGCCCTTCCCCATACTAGAGCTGCGGCTTCCAGTGCTAATGCAGCCTTATGCTACTTCTAAACTCCGTCTTCACGACGTAAAACAACAACTTCGACGCAAATAACTATTTCATATTCTTCTTCAACAACTCTGGCTAACACCATTAAGCCATATTTCAAAACTGAAGATATACCTTATCTTCCTTTTCTTGTAGCTACGCTGCTACCTCCTTGCAGCTACGCTACGCAACATATTTTTTCCCCATCTTCGTCATTTCACACACATTTTTCTTCGGGGAACGGGACGCCTTTACCATATTTATGGCATTTTCTTCCACAAATACACTAAGGGGTAGGAAGGGCGTACCATGAGCAACTTTTCCTATCGCATCACAAAGGGCACTGGAACTGGGGCGGGCACATCTTACCATAACCGACGTTTCACAAAGGTCACTGGGAACGGGGGCGCCTCCACCATATGTGACGTTGACATTTTGGTAATACTACTTGACGTCACTTGGGCAAATCTACCATATGGAACTATCTTCTTGGGACAATGAGACCGGTGGACCATCAATAACTAAGTTTGCATTTTTTAAAAACTAACTTAACTTATTTGACTAAATAAATTTAGTACAGGCATACCCCTCACTAGGAGTAGCCCGTACGGGGCTGAACTAAAACTTTAACTTTCTACTTGACTTCACTAACTACTTCTTATCTGATAAACAATCCCTTTTTATTTCTTTCTCTCTTCTTTAAACATCAAATTTTCCAGTGTTTGTTTTGCGTTTCTAGGAGACCCAGCTTGTTTAATGTTTTATTTTATTATTATAAGAGTAACCTAGAAAATTGTTTCATTTATACTTTTTAAACCTTGACACCTCACGTATATTTTTATGTAGCAAATTTCCCAATGTTAAGTAACCCAATTAAAATTTAAATTTCCCAAAAATGTATATTTTTAAAATTCCCAAAATGTTTACTTTTTTATACTAGGTGTTCACAATATCAATAAACACAAAGTGCTTTGACAAATTTCTTTTGTATATAGACCTAAGATGAAACAAATGTAAAAATTCTCACATTCGCGAATGCGAATGTGAATATTCATCTCCAGACTCTCTCTCTACAAAAAAAAATACACGATCATGCCTTATATGCAATAAATTAAGATTTAACTTGCTTACAGATTATTATGTTAAAATGGGTATTATTAAATTTATCCAGAAATCTACCAGTAGAAGAGGATTATGTTTTGGATAGTCCAGCCAGTCAGAAAATCATAAAGGAAAGGCTAGTAGCCTGTGTAAGGCATCATATAATTATAAGCAAGTATGTGTTTAACACACAGGGTGTCCCTATTTGGTTCCAACTGCGGGATCTTTCTAAAGATAGAAACTTTTAAACCCCAGCTATCTTTTTGTGAAACGAAAGATGCCGCAAACGAAAACATTATAGCCCTCCTAATTTTTGAGGTACAGAGGATATAGAAAATATTGCATTTTCAAGTCCTCTTGTATATACAGGGTGGCCCACCATATTCGACACGCTCTGTAGCTGGATAACCATAGGGTTTTTAAAAAAGTAAATACTGAAACATATACAGGTCGGATAAGGCCATAGTATAAAATTATTTTAGTCTATACAGGGTGTCTCAAAAAAGTGTGACGTATCAAGGTTATATTTTTTAAATGGAACACCCTATATTTTATGACGGTTTTAGATTCTACATAAAAAAATAATTTAAGTTTGTTTATAGTACCCAGTGTCTAATTTTATTCGTTTTTGTGATATTTGATTTTTTTCAAAATGCAGGGTGCAATTAAATTAATTTTATTTTAACAATAAAAACTCCTTAAACTTTAAAATTTTTAACAAGATTTAAAAGAATCTGCCATATCATACGTAGGTCATATCGAGATCACAGATTATACAGGGTGATCAAAAAATAATTTCAATTTTTAGAAAGTCAAATAGCAATATCTGTTTTATTTTAAATAGAACACCCTGTATTTTTACACCACATGATAAAAACCAAATGCTCTTTCAAATGGTGTATAGGTTGCCTATACCTATCTTTTATACTTTTTAAGTAAATTCCGTTTTAACATATTTTTATTCCAAATGTCTATTTAAATGTAAAGTAGGCTGTGATATAGCTATGCCTATTTACTAAGCCGTTATTGCAAAATGTAAATTTGTTTGAAAAAGCACAAAATTAAAAGATTTTGTAATATCTGCCACTATTTTTAAAATTCCCAAAAAAATCATTAGTTGCTCATAATGCTACTTCCATTAACACTTATTTCAGCTGAATGTGGTAATGATAAAACTTGTTTTAAACAATCCTAATAACGCCTCTGGTCGCTTATGACGACATTTTGTGACCTATAACTTGTTTCTTCTGTTATCCATAATCACTTTGTCAAATTTTTTAAAGCAACTACTAAGGTTATCAGATGGTTTTCCTGGAATATTTTTTAGGATTAACTCTAGACTAAAGTAAACCATTTTTCACATTCTACCAGTATTACATCATCTTGTTGTTGCAGAAGAAGGGTTTTTATTTAAAATTATCGACATTTCTTTTAAACTGACTAAAACACTAGTAATCAATAAATGGTCGTTGTTATTTTCTTAAGAAAAATATTAATGGCTGCTATATCACAGCCAACTTTAATTTAAATGAACATTTGGACTAAAAATTTGTAAAAACAGATTTTACTAAAAAGCATAAAAGATAGGTATAGGCAACCTATAGTTTAAAAGAGTATTTTATTTGTCATCATGTGACGTAAAAATACACGGTGTTCCATTTAAAATAAGAGAGATATGGCTATTTGATTTTCTGAAAAATTGAAATTATTTTTGATCACCTTGTACAATATTTGATCTTGATTTGACCTACGTATGATATGGTAGACTTTTCGAATCTTGTTACACATTTTAAAGTTTAAATTTTTAAAAGTGTTAAAGTAAAATCAATTTAATTTTACCTCTGCATTTTCAAAAAAATCAAATATCACAAAAACGAATAAAATTAGACACTTAGTAATATAAACAAACTAGTTATTTTTTAAAGTAGAATCTAAAACCGTCATAAAATATAGGGTGTTCCATTTAAAAAATATAACTTTGATACGTCACACTTTTTGGGACACCCTGTATAGACTAAAATAATTTTATACTGTGGTCTTATCCGACCTGTACATGTTCTAGTATTTAATTTTTTTAAAACCCCATGGTTATCCAGTTACAGATCGTGTCGAATATGGTGGGCCACCCTGTATATATATATTTATATATATATATATATATATATATATATATACAGGGTGGCCCACCATATTCGACACGGTCTGTAGCTGGATAACCATGGGGTTTTTAAAAAAATTAAATACTAGAACATGTACAGGTCGGATAAGACCACAGTATAAAATTATTTTAGTCTATACAGGGTGTCCCAAAAAAGTGTGACGTATCAAAGTTATATTTTTTAAATGGAACACCCTATATTTTATGACGGTTTTAGATTCTACTTTAAAAAATAACTAGTTTGTTTATATTACTAAGTGTCTAATTTTATTCGTTTTTGTGATATTTGATTTTTTGAAAAATGCAGAGGTAAAATTAAATTGATTTTACTTTAACACTTTTAAAAATTTAAACTTTAAAATGTGTAACAAGATTCGAAAAAGTCTACCATATCATACGTAGGTCAAATCAAGATCAAATATTGATACAAGGTGATCAAAAAATAATTTCAATTTTTCAGAAAATCAAATAGTCATATCTCTCTTATTTTAAATGGAACACCGTGTATTTTTTTACGTCACATGATGACAAATAAAATACTCTTTTCAAACTATAGGTTGCCTATACCTATCTTTTATGCTTTTTTAGTAAAATCTGTTTTTACAAATTTTTAGTCCAAATGTTCATTTAAATTAAAGTTGGCTGTGACATAGCAGCCATTAATATTTTTCTTAAGAAAATAACAACGACCATTTATTGATTACTAGTGTTTTAGTCAGTTTAAAAGAAATGTCGATAATTTTAAATAAAAACCCTTCTTCTACAACAACAAGATGATGTAATACTGGTAGAATGTGAAAAATGGTTTACTTTAGTCTAGAGTTAATCCTAAAAATATTCCAGGAAAACCATCTGATAACCTTAGTAGTTGCTTTAAAAGATTTGACAAAGTGATTATGGATAACAGAAGAAACAAGTTATAGGTCACAAAATGTCGTCATAAGCGACCAGAGGCGTTATTAGGATTGTTTAAAAACAAGTTTTATCATTACCACATTCAGCTGAAATAAGTGTTAATGGAAGTAGCATTATAAGCAACTAATGATTTTTTTTTGGGAATTTTAAAAATAGTGGCAGATATTACAAAATCTTTTAATTTTGTGCTTTTTTCAAACAAATTTACATTTTGCAATAACGGCTTAGTAAATAGGCATAGCTATATCACAGCCTACTTACATTTAAATAGACATTTGGAATAAAAATATGTTAAAACGGAATTTACTTAAAAAGTATAAAAGATAGGTATAGGCAACCTATACACCATTTGAAAGAGCATTTGGTTTTTTATCATGTGGTGTAAAAATACAGGGTGTTCTATTTAAAATAAAACAGATATTGCTATTTGACTTTCTAAAAAATTGAAATTATTTTTTGATCACCCTGTATAATCTGTGATCTCGATATGACCTACGTATGATATGGCAGATTCTTTTAAATCTTGTTAAAAATTTTAAAGTTTAAGGAGTTTTTATTGTTAAAATAAAATTAATTTAATTGCACCCCATATATATATATATATATATATATATATATATATATATATATATATATATATATATATATATATATATATCCTAAATACCAGGTATCTTTACAGATGGTTGATGGTTCCCGATTTTACCTTTTTTACATTTTAAAAAATAAAATTTGGACATCGTTATTTGACACAATTGTCGATTAATTGATCTATTTACTTGTTTTCTGTTACTTTCGGTTTAACCGAAAATGACTGCAGCTTTTAAATTTCAAATGTCATTACTTGTATATTTTATCTTATTTTATTAGAATATGAAATATTAATTTTTGGACACCTCGCCTCTCATTTTTGGATACTTCTGCTGTCAAAATTTATTTTTTTTAAATTCTTAGCTAGAGTTAATTTAAGTCAAGTAGCCATGGAAAAATGAGTTTAAGGGTGGCTCGCTAGCTTGTCTTTAAAAAGTATAATATTATTCCAAATAATTATTTGGTACCCCATAGGCGGGGTACCAAATCTCACAAACATCCGGTATTTGTCAAAAAAATTTGTCTTTTTAAAAATATGTAACATTGTGTTTATTTTACAAATTTTAATTACAAAATTTCTAATTTTCATAATTCACATCAAAAATTTTGCCTTTAAACAAATTGGTTAATAGTTTTTTGGTTGGCTTAATTACTGTAGTAGTTTTTACGTTACGATTTTTAAAATTAAATTATCCTATTCAACTCATTATTTTTTTCTTTTGTTTTATAAATCTGGGTGTCTAGCACTTTCTTGAGCAAAATTATTGTTGGCAAATAGCTGCTATTAAAAAACTGTTTTAATTTATTGTTAGCATAAAATTATGTTTATTCTTAGTTAGAAAAAAACATAAAACAAAAAATAATTGCATTGGGTCAAGAAGTTAAAAATATAGTTTAATAACAAAAATGTGTTACATCGTTAAACACGGTAAACTAATAGGTTTGTTTTTAACAAAAAAATGAGTGGAATATACCTATGTATAAAAAATGCTAACAAATAAATCAACAATATTAAACAGTGCATTTCAGTTAGAACGAGCCATAATTCGGGTATTTGTACAAATCTTGAAACACGCCAATTTTTATTTTTAGGGGGACATTTGTTTGTGTCAGAATTTACTTTTACAGAATTATTCCATCCCCCCACCAACACAAAAGTCAAAAAGTTTAAATGGGAAAGGGGGTCAAGTGGTATATCATTTTAAAGCTCCTGACGAGTACTTTATAACTCTAGAATATAAAGTCAATATCTTCACCTACTACAAATGGTTAAACTTTTAATATTACCCAAATACCTGATTGAGATGGCCGTATTTCCGAAACTAATAAAGTTAGTTGTTCCTAACGTGGTATTTTGTTAAAGCTCTTTAAATAAATGTTTAATGGTAATACTAATGATAATATACAGGGTACGATAAAAAGTGTATATTTCTTTAATAAAGCACCCTGTATATTATATTACCAATAGAAAGAGCTTTAAGAAAATCCCACATTAAGTACATCTTACTTTTTTCCAATCAGGTATTTGAGTAATATTTAAAGTTCCGCCATTTTGTAGTAGATGAAGATATTGACTTTATATTCTAAAGTTATTAAAGTACTTGTCAGGAGCTCCCTTCCCATTTAAACTTTTGACGTTTATGTTGGTGGGGGGAGGGGATAACCTTAAGTAAGTAAATTTTAACACAAAAATGTGTTCTTCTTAAAATAAAAATTTACGTATTTTGGTATTTTTTATAAGTGCACAAATAACCAAATTATGAGGGGTGGCTCGTTTTAATTGGAATGCACGGTATATGTCATAACAGCTATTTACCAATAACAATTTTATTTAAAAAATGCTATCTACCTAGATTTATATAACAAAAGAAAACAATATTAAGGTAAATAACTAAATTCAATTCTTTAAAAACTGTTACAGTAATTAAGGGGTTATTCCATATGAATCCATATTTAATTTTTTCATAAATTGCTTTCTTAACATGTCTAAAACACGGTAGTGATAGCAAAATGATTTTTAAAAATTCGAATTCGTTTTAAAAATACAGCAATTGGTATATTCCTTTTATGCTCTAAAACCGCATGAAACCGTTCTTGAACTGTCAAAAATGTCAAAACTGTCAAAAATACAATAGACTTCAATTAAAAGGAACACTTTTGGTGTCGTTCCGGGCGGTTCTAGACCCTAAAAGAAATACATCAAGTTAGAAAAAGTTGTCGGTCAGCGGTGGTCATAGGAGGGGGCATGTGGGCCATGGCCCTTCCTCTTTATGCTACATACTTTGTAACCAATAACATTTTTTTACCTAAACATAACTAATTGCAAATATGGACATTTAATGATGATATGCCCCGCCCCCTCGGAAAGTTAATATGAACGCACCTGTATTATTATCAAATCTCAGGTCAAATCATTTTCTTTTATCATAAAAAAATTATACCTTTTTAAATGGACAAACGGTATACAGGGTGTTCCCTAAGTAATAGGCCAAAATTCAACTGAATAATTGTGACATTGCGAATTAACTATACCTACCTCAGTATAAAAGTTGGTATTAGCTGAGATACTGAGATACATGTTGTCAAAGTTAAAAACTATCATTAAATTATTTTGATATTATTTATTATGTTTGGAATATTTTAATTAAACTCGTTATCTAGGGGTTTTATGACATGAGCTGAATAGCTTACATATCTAATGTTAATTATTAGATGTTAATTAAAGGACACCACCTACACTACTTTAACTTACTCTAAAAGGTTTCAACTTTTTGTGGTACTTTGTATGTACCATTCAGGTCAACCAGTAAATACTTCTATGTTTTCTATACAAAAAGGGTACTTTGTAAAAATAGCTTTAAGTCACCGTTTATACGTTATTTGCATTTAAGTGACTAAGTGCAACCAAAAAATATATTGCTAAATACCAGGCGCGGCTGGTAACTTCTTTTTCGCGTGGGTAAATTTTTTGAGCAACTAACTCCTCGCTATACTACAAGTTACTTTATTATCCTGTTAAAAAATATTTTTATTATTATTTTTATGGTTGGACATTTGATATTGTGATGTTTTTATTTTTGCCGAAAAAAGTGTACCCATACAAATAACCATTGAAAAACTATGAAATACTAAATTAACATTTTTTTATTACACAAATGCAAACAGTTTAAATTCTATGGTTTTATAATCAATTATTATTTATCTTTATACATATAGGCAGAGCCTTCTTACATATCATACTGTTTATACAGGTTGTCTATAAAAGGTACGGAAAAAGTTACCACAGATTCCTAAGACTAAAATATGACGATCCAACCCAACTTGCAACTTAGTCTAAAACTGGATGATTTCGAAGATACAGGGTGTTAAAAATGTATTCTAGTTTTAGTTTTTTATTAATAATTTTCGATAATTGTGTGGTGTATTGTCACAATATTTGGTTAGAAGGGGTTTTGAAAGGTGAGAAATAGAAATCTTTTAATAATTTAATTGTTAACTTTAGGAGGCACCACCTGCGATATCCTAAACAAATTAAAAACGAAATAACTTTTTTAAACCACTTTGTATGTAGGTATTTTTAAAGAAAAATCCTTCTATCCTTCTGTTTGAAGAAATGTTTAATTAGGTTCCAGCTCAGTTAAAATTGTAAATATTTCCAATATTAGAAATGTTTTAGGTTAGCAATGACAGTTCTAGTTCATAAAACATTATTAGTATCTGTACGAAACAAAATACTGGAGAAAAAAAATGCATTTTTTATATTACACCCGCAAAGCCAATCTGAATTATTATACATATGATTATAGATTTTTAATCAATGTAGTGTAGGTAGCGTCCTTTAGTTAAGACCTAAAAATTAACATCAAATATAAATAGCTCATGTCAAAAAACCTAGTTTTATTACAATACCTAGTTTTATTACAATATTTTAAACGTATTAAATATTATGGAAATAATTTAATTTTCTTTTAACGTTGTCACCTTGTATCTCAGTTAATATCAACTTGTTAACTAAGGTAAATTTAGTTAAAATGCAACATTTTACCTTTACAATTCTTCAGTTAAATTTTGACTAATTACTTCGGGACCACCCTGTATAATGTAATCTGGTTTATTTTTAGATTTGCAGCGAACACGGAAACGTTTTATAATATAACTATATTTTTTCAAAGTTGGGTTGCAATTATTTTAGTAACCACTCATGCCTATATTATTTGCTTTGTAAGTATTACTTTACTAAAAAATATGGTTCATAGTTTTGTTTACACAGCTTATTTTAAGAAGGTGCGAAAGCTAAGGTAAAATGGGTGACTACCAACTTATGCATAATCGTAAGGTAATACCTGTCTAAATGGATACATTAAATTTACGCATTATTTATTTATATTTTCCGCAAATAAACTCCTAGAACGGTAAAAGGTCTATGATTAAATTAGAACGTGTATGAAAAAAAAAAGGATGCTGACACCCGCCAAAGCAAGAAACATTTATCAATTTTAGGCGAAGAACCAATTCTAAAACGGTATTTACCAATCGGTTATGTTGACGTTTAAACAATGTATTATACGTCAAAGTTGTCAGCAATTATTACCGCGGTTGTAATTGGTTACACGCCTAAAATGGACAATTCTTAAAGCCAGTGATAGGGGCAAATAGGGTAATGGGAGCCTACTAAGGAAAAATTTAAATAAAAACCAAATTTTTTACAATTTAAATTATTTTAAAGGAGAAAGTCTTACCTTTATTATAAGAGTATATTTTTATCAAACTTATAATTAAATACACCCGAGTATTAGGACACAATCAAAGTTTTACCAAAAAAGTTAGTCGCTCCCATTACCTGACACATGCAGGAAATAAGAGCACATTTAACGCTTTTATGGAAAATTGGAATTCTATTAGATTTATTGAAAATTTAACTGTACCTACCTATGTAATTCAGATAAAATCTAGTTAATACAAATAAAAAAGGCAACTTATCAAAAGGAATATAACTACATGCTAACCTTGTAGCTGACAATCAGCTGTTTTCTTATAAGCTTGGAGCGATAGGTACTTATCCGTTTCCGAGTTGGATGGCCATATTTTCAAAGATATAAGAAATAGACATATCAACTGGTGGTATTTTCTTGAAGCTTTTTAAAGTATCTATTAATTGGTAATGCAGTATACAGGGTGTTTAATTTAAAATATGTCAGTTTACTCTTAAATTCCCGAGAATGGCCATATGTCCAAAACTTTTAAACGAAATGAGGACTTTTTTAATGGTCTTTGAGAGATCTTTTCAAATAGTAATATAATTACCATTCCATTTACAAAAGTATATTTCTTGCAATACATCGAAAACCTGATTTTCAATTGTTTTTTTTTATTGGCAGCACGTTAATAAGCGAAAAATATGCTACTACTTTGCTAATTTAACCGACTTTGTATCTTCAATAATAAAGAAGTTAACACTTACTAGTGCCGACCTAAAAATGATCACCATGTATTATAGTTTTTATAACCATACGTTAGTAAAAACCCTATACTTTTTTTTTACTTTTTACCAAAAAACACGAACATTTGTAATAAGCCGGTATTGGATTAAGGCTAGGCCAATGTTAGATTAAATGATTTTTTTGATAGGCCGGTAATGGCAAAGAGTGACATATTATATAATTTTTTTAATATGTTAAGCTTTTTTTATTGTTTCTTTATTTAAATTTATAAAAACTCTTTCACATACCCTGTAAAAAATAAATTTAAAAATGTTTACTCTAATCTTAGTAGATAAACCTAAAGTTTCCCTAACTAGGCGGGCAATATCCCATTTTACTTTGGTAAATGCCCATTAAACGGCTAGTGTAAACTTGGTAAATAATTAAAGGCGTATGAAGCCAAAGAGTCTAGGTGAAAAAATTGGTATTAAAAAGCATTTGACTTTAAAGTAATTTTTTATAAAGTCTTTTGTATCACAAAATAAAGTAGTTAAAATATATAGATTTTTCTGCTGCTAAATAATTTTTAGCTTTAACTATCCAAATTTGCACTTATTTTAAAGAAAATTGTTACTTGGACCCTCTTACTTTTAAACCCTTTAATTAAAGCCAGTTTCCTACATCAAGTGAACATTTTAAATCTAAATTTTTTGAAAAAAGCTGCTTAAATCATCTCAACAAACTGGGCCAAAAACTCAACTATTTCCTTTTTTTGATAAATCAAAAAAAGTGTTTAAGGTAACAAAAGAAGTACTGTGAAAATTTAAGCCCTTAAAACTAATATTAAGAGATATAAAAGATCTTTGCGACTAACAGATTTATGAAAACAATCCTTTTTAATGTAAAAGTCTCAAATTGTTGATATGAAAAATTTATCCAACACCCATTAAAAAAATTATAAAAAAATAAATAAATTCCCTACAAAAACTATTTTTGTATATTTTCGTTAAATAAGCAATTTCCATGTAATCGGGCTTTAAACAGCTAACCAGAACTATTCTTTTGGGTTTATTGTTTAAGTTTGGATTTTTAGTACTACTGCAAATATCATTATTAGAATAAATCCCATATAAACCTATGAAAGGAGGAACACAAATGCGTGCTTTTCCATTTAAGTATAAATTTGAACTACGGTGTTTTTCTAGAAAGTTGCAGCAACTCCGATTTTGATAAAATTTAGCATACGGGGTTTTTTTGGAGCGATGCTCACGAATCTAGAAGAATTTTTTGTTCGAAATATTTCGTTTTCGAGATATTTATCATCAGACTTGAAATTTTAACTATAATCCTATTTTTACTATATTCCTCCTTCTTTTTGCACACAATTCTTGATTTAAATCTAAAGTGGCACACAATATGTGATTTTCACTTTCTAAAACCTCGTTTTACCAACACTCGTATTTAACATTATTTTTGCATTAAATTGCATAACTTCACTTTGAATCATTTCAGTCTGCAGCTGAAAGCCTCAAGAACAAAACGTTACCGCCAAAAAGTTCTTTTAGATTCGTGGTTAGCGAACCCTAAAAACCTACGTATACCAAATTTCATCAAAATCGGAGTTGCCGCACCTTTCTAGAAAATTACCTTAACTACGAATAAAGGCTTTATTTATTGAATTATGCACTTAAGGTTTCAAAAAATTGTATTCTTTGCAACTTTTGATTATGGAATCTATACATAGATAATTTAAAAAAAAATGTTAAATGTCTGGTTTTGCATTTGAACGTTTTAAGCTGTATTTATAGATTGACGTTTCTGTTTCCATTTTCCGTTTGACGTTTTCAGTTAAAAGATGATTAATAACATCTTCCATTTCTCAATTTATATTTTCTGTTTGCCGTTTTCCATATACCAGATCAAAAACCGAAACGTCAAATGGCAAACGGATACAGAATCGTCAATCTATTAATTCAGCTTTAATTATGTTTTCTTCCGGTATCAATTATTTTTAGCATGGTGGTGGAACTAATCCAGGTGCGGAGATTTTGTGTGCTATTGGAGGCGCTGGAATAATGTTTTTGATTGGCCTTCTTGGTCAATTGTTTAACGAACAGGTAAAGTTATTTTGACGCAGATAAAATATAGATCAGTCACTTTGATAAATTTCTGTTGCGCGGGCAAAAGTCGTCAGGAAGAGGGTCCTGGTAAAAACATGAAAATGGAGAATTTCATTAATTTACAAATTCTTAAGTACCTGTTTAGAGAAACACAAAATTTTGCATGACAGGCAGTATGGATTTCCCACAAAGATCTACAGCAGATATTCTTTCCTTCGTATCACACTGCTGGAATAAGTCTCTTGAGCTTCGGGGTGAGTTCCAGATCGTTGCTCTTAATATATATCTTGACCAGGCCTTGACCAGGTCTGTTAGGCCACGCTACTTAATAAAATTGCTTCCTATGGTCTTTTTTCTAACTCGGTACATGGCTCTCTAGGTTATGTTTCTGACCGACGTATATCAGTTATTGTGGATGGCCACTCTGCAAGCTTTCACCAAGTACCTCAGAGCTCAGTATTGGCACCAACATTGTTTTTTTTACATCAACGACCTTTTCTCGTTCACCATTAATTTCATTTATAGATGTGCCGAGGATAGTACCCTTTACTTGAGTTTTCAGGTTCCTAAACCAATCTCCAAACCTGATTTGGAAATGCACACGCAAAGAGATGCACGTATCTCTATCACAGGACCTTAATTTAATATTTAATTTGGGCGCCAAAAACCTCGTCTATTTTAATGCATCCAAAACACAATCATGTTCCTTGTCGCAAAAGAGTTATTAAATTAATATTCTTTACTTATAAGCGGCCCAGTTTTGCAAAGCAAATACACCTTTAATCTTGTTGGCGTCACATTGAGAATAACCTTAATAGTCACGGCAGCGCCTAAAAGCTCGGACTTCCCTTTACGAGCCCAAAAGTAATTTTTATCTTCTAATTTATACACTTTGTATGTTTTCCAACAGAAAAACTTGTGGTGCTTAAAAAAATGCACCCCTATACGGTTCAACTGGACAGGCCCCGATCTTCCAACTTTGTTCGTTCTCTTATCGCTAGAGTTTCTTTATTGCGGAACCTGCTGTCCGCGGAGGTCTTTTCTTCCCCCAAATCTGCAAGTATGTAAGTCCCGTGTCAACAAACTTCCTTACCTAGCTTAAAACACCCACGGTACGTTAGTATTTAGACTTTTAGCCTACGTGGATCGTCCAAAAGTTAAAAATTCATCGAATATCGTAGATTTTCTTTGGTATAATATTAGGACAATAGGAAATTACTTTTGTTTGTTTTATATCTACCTGCCGACTCCGTTAAATCTTGACACCGATTTCACTGAATATCAAGTATAGAGTATCAATGGTGAAATTATACCCCACCCGGTAAAAGTTATTACAAATTTCTTATTTTTACAGCTTTAATTGTCTTTTTTAAATTTTTATTTTTTTAGACAAATTAACAAACAATACAGTAATCTTTTAAAAAAAATCTTTTATAGGTGAGCAACATGAGTTTGAATACAAGACAAGCTTTCTTCTATTTCAAACCGATTTACGTATTTAATTTTTAGATTGACGTCTTGTTGTTTGCTATAAAACATGCTAACTTTTATTTACTAAATAAAGAAAATAGAAGAATATTCCTGATATTACAATTAAATTTATCCAGGCAATTTCAAATAACTGGAATGAGATTGTTCACTCTAAATCTTGAACTTCTTATATGGGTAGGTATACCTATATATTTAGTACGAGATCCGAATAGGAGGCGACCTTCACCCATCTGTTTATTGGATAAAAACTGTTTTATATTAGGAATAGTATTTAAACAACGGTGACACAGGGTTGACCAAAAAATTAGGTCAAGGCCATATTTAATTTTAAAAACAGACCTCAAAATTTTTGACAGACCTTGTATAATGGCAACTTCTATATTTTTAAATACGTACGTATGTTAGTTATTAAAAAATATATTTTTAAATACCGAATGTACCAACAATTTTTAAAAAGTTTAAAATTTAAAAATTTACCACAGCTTTATTTATAAAATTAAAAAAACAAAATGAACTGATGTATAAAAAAAATTGACATTAAACAAGCACATTTTTTTAATTGGTCATAGCCTAATTTTTTAAGGAAACCCTATGGCAATACCTTTGTTAAAATACTATCTTAAATATAAAATACTTTTTATCCGGTAAAAAGATGGGTGAAAGTCGGTTCCTATTTGGATCTTAGACTAATACGAGTATACAGTGCATTTCTTTAATGTCTCTTCCGTCCCGCTTATATCTAAAACGGATCCATTTAGAAAATAAAAACTTTGCATACATACTACACCGGGTGTTTCCTATTTTTTTTTGTTTTAAAGATACAGGGTGGTAAATTTTTCAAAAAACAAAAAATTTCTAAAACACTTTTTTACTAAAATTCGTTAGACTAGATATAAAGTTTATTTAATTATTTGTGGTTGTTATTTCATTACTAACAAGAAGTTATATACATCTATAACATCTAATTAAAAAAAATGCCCTAATGTTTTTTGTATGGTTCGGGAAGATGCAAATTATAGATATGATTTTTTATGGAAAACGAAGCAAAATATGTATACATAAAAATATTAATGGCCGAGTTTATAAATCAGATTTTAATATTAGTATTAGCAAAGAAGATACTAGTAGTTTTAATTTTCGTAGCATTGTTTAGCTACATTTAAGAAAATAAGTAATTAAACTTAAATAAAAAGGAGTTACTGATTTTAATATCTTTATGACACAAGCAATAAATATTTTTTCCCATTTTAGTATTAAAATTTAAAATTTAGAGAGTTTTAAGGTAGTTTCTTACAACTAAAAATATTAAATTTGATTTATAAACACTTTAATTTAAATAGTATATGTTCTTGAATCTTGTGACTAATGCTAATACTAATACAAAAATTAAATTTTAATTTATAAACCCTGCCTTAGAATCAAAACACATTTCGCAGATACCAGTATTTTCACAACAAGAAAAAACGATCTCGATGGATTGCCAATGTTATAACCTGCGAGAAACAAAAGTTACATTTCATGGGCGAAAAACCGGTTTGTACGCAAGCCAGTTGAGGGTAAACGCACCCGGACCCAAACAAAGTAGCGGTGGGCTTAACAGTGATTTTTTGATATCGGTGATCGCTGCTACTGCTATCTAAAAGTAGCTGCTACTGAAAACTGTGATATATTTACTCTTTACGGAAACATGCTAAATTTTCATAAATAAAGTCATAGTTAACCTTGTTAAAATTGAATGAAGAAAAAATATATCATTTTTAAATACATTCTGTCATTTAATATACATATAATTGAATTACTGATTTGCATTAGCATATAAGTAAATGCATATATAAAAAACGGACATTACACAAAGTATATCAAATATCTTAATAAAAAAAACATTTATAGCTTTGATCATATTTTTTGGGCAACCCATTCGCGATAGAATTATTAACAAATTAAATTGATAAAAAAAGTTTTCATCCGGTAAGCAAGCCAATTCGCATCCCGTTTTACTAACGTAAACATGCATAATCACCATAAACATAAAGGAAAGAGGTTAGAATCACTGAATCGCAATCACAATCACCGTCCGCGATCGCAGTCGCCGTTTAATGTTGTGGATACGGGCAGCGCGACCTCTGCGAACTGCGAATATTAAAGAGTGATTTTTCACTGCGATCGCGAGGCGCAAGTAGCAGCTACCAAAATGATTTGTTAATAACCGGTGATTGGTAGCAGCGACTGCGATCGGAGTCACACCTCTAAAACAAAGTATTCGCATTTTAGGAAAGAATTTGTGGACCGCCTCCTGGTTTTCTGTTCGAAGTACGGTAGCTAATGAGCGTTACGGTCAGACCGCGGACGAAGGGTACGTGGTGCCGGTGTTTGTATTTTGCCAAGGCTTTTAAGTGAGCAGGTTCGTCCACCCACTGCGCGCGGTCGTAAAAATCCGAAAAATGCTTCTTGCCACTGCGGATCTAAATGTAGGTTATCTATGGTACAACCCCGATTACTTGTTTGATTTAAAAGTTAAGGGGGGCAGGGGTGAAGGACTGTATATTATTATGCGTGTCAGAGCTGTAATAAATAAAACAATTACAAATTTTATAAAGAGTAGTAAGTTGAAATAAATGTCATTTTTTTTATTTAATTATCTTTTTTTTTATTTTAGGGTTACCAAAAATTTTTGGATTACTGAGTGTGCTTAGTATTCTAGAGAAGTAAACTTCAGCAAATAAGAACACATATACAAATTAGCACTTGTCCCCTTAAATAAATACGCTTTGTTCACGGTATAGTTACGTAATACTATCTAAATCACGAAAGAAGACGATTACGTCATACCATGAATTCTACTGAACCAATTAATGGACGTATGTCGCTAATAAGGTGACAATGTAATGACCGCCCACACGACACTTGCACAAAGTTAAGTTGGGATATTATCAATAATCACAGAAAGATAAGCCCTTTTTTTGATGATAAACGGTTATTATATAGCTTCACAATAACGAACAAATAATTTTAAGAGGGTAATTTGGTTATTGTCAAGAAAGTTGCGGCAACCACTTTTTTAATTAAATTTCAAGTCTTTTACTCCTATAACGCTGCAACCATGCATACACCTATGTTTATGAATGATTGCAGACGTGGCGGCTTGATTTAAAGCAAACCTTTTACATTAATAAAGAAAAGCATGAAATCATAAGAAAAAACATGTTTTAAAAAGTTTTTTAATGTTAAATGAAATATTATGTGCCAATTTAGTGTTATATCTGGAATTTAGTGTAAAAAGAAGGGGAAATATAGTAAAAATAAAAATAGTTTAAATTTTAACTTTAATGACGAATATCTTGAGACCAAAACGTTTCGGGAAAATAATCTTTTAGATTCATGATCAGCGCCCCAAATAACCTGCATATACCAAATTTCGGCAAAATCAGGATCATTTACCAATTACCTTAAGTATATGGATAAGGATATTTTAAGTTAATAATTATAATGTAAAAATTAATTTAAAAGCCAGAAAACCAAATTATTTTTGAAAAGCAACCTTACCACATACGTCAAATATATATTTATGTTTGTATTTTTGGAAGTTCGATGTGTTATTATCAATACAACGTAAAAAAACTGTCTCAACTAAAAATAAAATTAAAAAAAAATTGCCATAAGTTTTTAATTGCATATGGTAAAATTGCTTTTAAAGACATCAATGTTTGTTTTCAATGTTAACATCGATGGAAATCTCAGCATTACTTCTACTTCCCCGCCATGGTCTAATCATGTATCAAGAATAAACATAATCGTCAATCTTTATTGAATACATGCAAATTAGCAATACTGATTGTTTTGACAAGAAAATTGGGAATGTCTCTAACACATTTTATTTTATTTGCAAATTGTTGTCATTTGACTTTACTATACATTAAAATTGTGACGTAATAGTCTTTTTGTGATTTATATAATAGATATGTATTTCTGTTCCAAACATTGAACATTCTTTACAAGAATTAGTTTGATTATATTAGTTATTATAAAAAAATCTCAAAATTTAACTATTTTAAATAAACGTTCTTAAAAGGCAATTTATGACTTTATTTATGGTGGTCTTAATGTTAACTTTGTTCAAGAGGGGTGATAATTAGAGTTTGCCAGAGAATACACCTAAACCTTGCCAATTTGTGATAAAGATATCTGGTTGTGACAGCTTTCCAATTTGTGAAGACCACTTGCTTGTGACTACTAATTTTTTTGATCAAATATACCGGTATGTTTTTTAACCCGCTTTATTCGATTTTTAAGTCAGTTTAGGCCGTACACCCTCCTATTTTAAGTAAATTACAAAAACATAAGAAAGGGAGAAATTTTTTTTATTTCTTACCGTCTTGTACACCGTCCAATTTTAAGAAAATTGCAAATAAACGTAAAAAATAGCAAACATTTTTACCCATTTTTACACCATAAGATCTCAATTAACAAAAACAAAACCACACAACATAAATGAAAGAACAAAAATGCCACACAACATATATGACAGTACAAAAAATGTTATTTATAAAATACCTTGTGATAAATTTTATATTTGTGACCATTAGCTAAACGCATAAAGGAACACAGAACATACATAAAAAACAAAGGATTTCACAAATCTTAAATTTGTTAACAGGCATTTGAAAACAATTACGGAATATACTGAAATGCTTTACGTATTTTAGCAAAGGAAACTTGTTCTGAAAAACGCAAAATTAAAAAAGTGCTTTCATATTATTAAATAAAGATATATGTGTAGCATTAATATCTGTTGATTTAAATAGCACATGGTTAAAGATGGGCCCACATTTAATTCATTCTGAAAGCGTTGCCGCCAAGTACACAAAAAAGATAAAATAAAGAAACCCTTTTGTGAACAATGATTTATTGCAGCAAAAAATATTTAACCCGACGAGTTTCTAGTACCACGCCACGTGCCACCAGTTTTATAATAGGACAGAGGCAAAATAAGAGAATGTTTTGTACGCTTGAAAATGTAGATCTTTTGTTAAAATTCGTTGCAAAGTGGGTCTTGTAATGTTCAATTTTTGACCACGATGCCAAATGGAAGTGCCTGGATTCTCTGCCACACTTTCCCTCACTGCGGCTATGTTTTCGATGGATCGACAAGGACGGCCAACAGGGGTCTTCTTATCGATCAATGTGAATTTTGTCTCAATTTTTTAATTAATCGGCAAACTGTCGACTCATTTGGTGCATTGTTGCGGCCAAAAACTACACGTAATCTGCGCACTGTTTCCGCAAAGCTTTCCTTAACGATGTTCTTTCGAATAGTGCTCCATAACTTTTAATCGCATGGTATGTACATGATAGCTGTCAAAAAAGAAAAATTAATTACTCGCACAAACAAAATGGCGGCAAAATCAAATCCGGCGCTCTTGTTGAGACACCCTTTATAAATATTTTTTGCACTTGACGGATTTCTGCAATAAAAAAATCTCTAAAAGGTGCAGAAAAAAGTGCTACTACAAATTCCTGAGGCTAAAATATGATGATGTAACGCAAGTTACCTTGGTACAAAAGTAAATGGTTTCGAAGATACAGGGTGTTAAAAATTTGTTCTGGTTTTAGTTTTTGTAAATAATTGTGTAAGTAATGGATGTCTTCTCAAAATTTTTGGCTTAGGGGATTCGGGAGATGAGAAATTTGAATTTGCTTTCAATGTTATTGTAAACCATAGATGGCGCCACCTGCGCTATCTTGCACAAAACTACAAACAAAATAGGTTTTTGTGCCACCCTGTATGTATACCAATAACTAAATTTTTAAACCGATAAATTTTCTACAACTTTTAATTAAAACTTTTTCCTTTTAAAATGAATATTTTCGAAATTAAAATGCGTTAATTTCAAAAATATTTTTGCAGATGTCTTTTGCAGTTGCCCTCCTTAAATTATAGTGTGTGTACGGCTTTGAAAACATTAACTTTATTTTATAAAATAAATACTACTACTACTGTGCTTGGTATCGTTACTTTTATAAATCGACTTGACTCTGGGCACAAATTAAAAAAATAATAATAATATTAGTAAATGATTTTTAAATTATATATCTAATTATCACGGATACTTAATTGTCTTTTTTTCAGGATTTTATTCTTTATTTAATCTGACAAGAAAACAAATAAAAAGTAATCTTTTAAGAATTTTTAATTTGCATTTAACACAGTTTTAAGGATTTTTATTAAAACAAAAATTAATAATAATAAAATTATCTATATTTTCATATTTTTTCATATGCACCAATAAACATTTATAGACATAAAACAAAAACTACAGCACGCCGCTTTTAATCACAAAAAAAATTTAACCATTTTAAGCAATATACATTAAAAAATTATTAAAAATATTTTTTTAGTTTTAGTACATGGGCCAGTAATAAAATGGACTTTAGGATAAGAACACTTTTAAATCCTTTTGAGGGGGGTTCCTTTTGACAAGTCTATAACGAATACTTATACCAACATATATGGAAGCGGCGCTTTAACCCAGCCTGTCAACGTCAAATGTTTTGAGTGTTTCACTGGTAAATGCGTCACTTTTTAGTCAAACAAGTTTACCGCAATGTTGTACATGCGATTTTTAAACATTGTGCCAAAAATCGTAAGTGTCATAGACCCAAAACATGTCAATGGGCCATTTGGTTTCGTGACTATAACACTTACGATTTTTGACAAAATGTTTAGAAACTGCAAATATAACATTGTGATAACTTGTCCCACAAAAAAGTGATGCGTTTGCCCTGACCGACACCCGAAACATGTACATATTGACAAGTTGGGTTAAAACGCCGCTTTCATATATGGCACCCAAAAAAGTTTTTAAAAGTGTTCTTATCATGAAGCCCATTTCAGTACTGGCCCAGGGACTATTTTAAAATATTTTTAATATCTGAACTCTGAATAATAGTGACGAAATCAATGCTGTCAAATTTTAACATATGTGACAAAAAATTGTTTTAGTTTGTCCTGTTATTTATGGATGTTTTAAATAATTAAATAAACATTATTAAAAAAAACACTTCTAAGTGTATAAAAAAAGAGATCAAATATTTTTGTTTAAATTTATGTCCTTATCAAGCAGGACTTTTAAGGAGGAGGCATTTTTTTCTCAAAGTTAATAATAAAAAGTTTTCCATTTGGCAAAAGCTTCCAAAAAATCGCTATATACCAACAATACAAATAATAAAAAAACAACACTGTTTTTTTTCAATTAGGAGAGTTGTCCGCATGTCCGCTGATGCTGCAGCCTAATACATACAAAAATACATGTTAATTTTGATCCTAAATTATAGGGTTCAAGACATAAGGAACCACACATAAAAATTAACTTTAAAAACTGTGATTCTGCTACTATTTCTGTACTATTATTGCCTAAGAATTCTTCGTATATTTTTTCTTTCTGGACAACTAATTTACTATGAGTTTTCAGATTCATTGGAAAATTTAATTATATCCCTTTATTAAACCCTTTCTTAACCTAAACAACAAAACATTTGTTTAATATTTACATTTGCTAACCAAAACTCATTTTCAAACATACTGGCCGCAATAACCTAGGGCTAAAAATTTAAAAGGTTTGTTAGTATACCCCGTAAAACTTTTAAGTAAGCAAACAGAAGTCTGCATACAAAACCCTCTCAATAAAATGCCAAGCTCTCTTTTTACCGGACTCCCACTTCAATTAGTTATAATGTGATTTGGTCCCTTGAAAGGACTTCGTTATATTTTGATGAGGCTGGCCATTCTTTTCGTTCTGGTCACTTGGCCTTAGAGACTTTTAGCAAAATGTCAATACCAGAACGCCAACTGTAAAGGTTTTTTACAACCCACTGAAAATAAAAACCAAAAGGATAAAGAAAACAACAAAATTAAATAAGGGGGCTAGTTTCAAAGTATAAAATCCCCAAAATTAGATTTGTATGTTATATCTAATTAACAATAAACAAAGAACCTAAATATTGTATGTAATGCATTCTCCTACTAGTTTGAACAATCTGTTATGGATTGGAATAATATCAGCCTAAAAAGTAATTATTTAGTGCTAAAAAATACAATTTTTGTAATTTTTCTCACTGTTGTATTAAAACTTACAATTGGAGATTGTACACTTTGAAAAAAATAACACAGAATTTAAATAATGTATGTAATGCATTCTCCTACTAGTGTGAACAATCTGTTATGGATTGGAATAATATCATAGCCTAAAAAGTTATTATTTAGTACTAAAAATACAATTTTTTGTAATTTTTCTCACTGTTGTATTAAAACTTACAATTGGAGATTGTACACTTTGAAAATAGAACTCCAAATTAACATCTAAAACTCAAAAAAAACTAGTCATCATTAAAAAGCTATATAGAAAGACATATTGCCTATTAGTTTCACTAAAGACACCCAGAACAATGCTAAATTCTTGGTCATCAGCTTAGACGCTCGCTTCGTGGAATTTATAAAGCGGGTATCCATCGAGTACACATGTAAACAGTACGTATAATTTGCCGCTTCATAAATTCAGCCAGACCAACGTCCAAACTGATGACCAAAAATTTAGCACTGTTCTGGGAGTCTATAGTGAAACTACAATTGTCTTACTATTGCATATTGTATTGCCTTGAAATTAGAAATTTAATTCTTGTCTTAATTTTTTTTTAACCCAGACATAATTTTGAGTATTTTACAAAAATATCCACTATTACAGGCATTTTAGCAAATAAATCAATTATTTTTTTATATTATAAAAATATTAATGTATCAAAAGTTGATTTTCTAAGAAATAAATTTTTCTACACTTCCCAAAATAATAGGCTAACAAGTGTAAAGAACAGCATTTTTTGCTAATTTTCTTTTAAATTTATTAAAATTTATACAATGCAATATAATACATAAGGAAAGGCGGTCCGTGACCGATTAAAAATTAAAAGCACGGCCCTATGCATGCGTAAGTTATCTATAACAAACTTACTAATGGGAACAGGGCACACCAAATTTGGATGATCCTGTATATTTAACGAAAAATAAATTCTCTTTTGGCTTTAAAAGTATGTTCGTAAGATGTTTTTATTAAATATCCCGAATTTTTTCGCATAAATAGGTTGCAAAATTATTATCAGTGAAATACTAAACATAAAACGATCAGTTTTCATCACAAATATTGTAAAAATCGCTGTTTTTCAAACCTTAAAATGTCACTTACAAGGCAACTATCCCAGTTGTCCCTCGTCGATTTTAATAAAATTGCAATATATTATAGTACATCAAAAAATAAAAAACATAAATTTTTTATCGGTCATTTAACACTTTTAAGGAGTGAAATGCACCTCTGAAATCCACCCTCAATCTGTTTTAATATTTTGAGAAAAATAAAAAAAAGCTGATAAAACTTTAAATATTCAAAATTATAGTTTTGATTTTAAAAAGTCTTCTCAATTCGTTCTCAATATATTTGAAAAAAAACAAGTTTAAGGGTGAATTTCAGGGGTGCATTTTAAGCCTTAGAAGTTTTATTGGCCAATAAAAAAAATACGTGTCTTTTATTTTTTGACTTAATACTACAGACTGTCCACGAATGGAGTTAAAAAAGGATAAATGGACCAAAAATTTAATTTTCCGAAAAAAGTTATTCTTCATTAAATTGTAAAAAAAATGGGATTCATGAAGAGAAAATATTGATTTTGTATACAGGGTTCGCAAAAAATGAAAAATACAATTTTTCTCCAAGAGTAACCTACCTTTATTTTTCATTTTTATGCACAATGTCATAAGAAAAGTTTGTTTAGATAAATGTTTTTAATCCATAAGAACAATAATACGAAATTTTATTAAAGTCTATAATTTGGCGAAAACGTCTTGATCATATTAATTTGCAGCTGAAAAATTGTGTTGTGTAGAAAAGTGAAGAAAGCAGGTGTTAAAAAGCGAATTTTGAGTTTTTTAGGTATTTTTATTATAAAACTAACCAAAATCAGTTTTATAAAACTTGTTGATACCTCTGCAACATTAATAAGGTCATTTAAGATGCTATTCTAAATAAATTTTCTAAATGATATTTTGCTTAAAAATGAAAAATAAGAGTTTACTCAGAAAAATAATGTTTTTTTTAAGTTTTTGCGAACCCTGTATATAAAATTAACAAATTTTTCCTTATTCCAATTTTTTTACAAGCAAAAATTTTTATGAAGAATGGCTTCTTTTCGAAAAATTAATTTTTTTGTTCATTTGTCTTCTTGTTAACCCCATCCGTGGACGGTCTGTATATTGTAGTTTTATCAAAATCGGCAAGGAACACCCGGAATAGATTTCCCATTAGTGCGTTTTACTTTTTACCGATATTCTAATTAAATCATCTTTATTGCTAAACGTCTCTAATAAATGTTGTCTTGTTTTCCTCTCTTTTTGTATGACACAGACAAAGATAAAGAGTAGGTGTGTGTCCACCTCGTTATGTTTTTCTTGTTTCGTGTTTCTTGTAATAACGAGAGAAAGAAAATAAGTTGAATTTGTATACTCGTTAAGATTCAACCGAAGTAGGGAATATTTAATGAAGGCCTTTTTACCGGTGATGTCTTTTTTGCCTGGGATTGCAAAATAATTACAATATACTTTAAATTCAATGAGGCAGAGCTAGCTAAAAATGTATTTTTTATTATGTATAATTAGGTACTTAGAACTTACTTGTATGCAGTAATAAAAAAATAGTATCTTATGTAGCATAAAGTGATACTCTTTTTTAACACGCTTTTATTAGCTTGGGTTGTAACTATCTATCTATCTATCTATCTATGTAACGGAATCTTTGAGCCTAATTTTTACCAACTTCCAGCGATTTAATTTCTTTGACACTTTGCACACGTACCAAGGACCGATGACAATGCAATAATTTAAAAACAGTATCCCGTTATCCTGATTAGGACCGCCAGGATAAATAAATTCCTTTACAGATCCTCTGTGTCTCTTGACAAAATGGCGAAGGAATTTTTTAGTGAATAAACTGGAGCATTTATTTTTAAAAAACTATTTGATATATCGAACTAAAAAATGAAAAATAAAAAAAACACGCTTTTATATGCAACCGAATTAAAAATTGGAAAATAATTTTTCATTACAAAGAGTTTGTCACTTCAGAATAAAAGCGTGGGGTGCTTAATATATTAAATGTTATAATTATTCTATTTGCAAATATCTATGAGGGAAAAGTTATGAAAAAATAGTAAAATGCACCCCATGCTTTTTACTCTGAAGTGACAAACTCTTTGTAATGAAAAATTATTTTCTAATTTTTAGTTCGGTTGCATATAAAAGCGTGTTTTTTAGTTTTTTAAACTATTATTTATTTCAAATGGAAGTTTAACAGCACAAGCCGTTAGGCAAGTCAAAAATAGCTATTTATTCTACAAGGAAAAAATGCTTTAAATTTTAGCTCGAGGTTGTGTTGTCTCCCGACGGGAAGCGAAGGGAAACAGTAAACCAAGAGCTAAAATCTAAAATTTTTCCGTGTACAATAGAGGAAAGTGACTAAATATGGAATAGTATCCCTAATATGAAATACCGGCATTTCTCTAAAATGGAAACTCACACACGCAATTAGAGGGGTTTGTCTCTTTTTTATGTCCATTCGCGAGTAGAAGAGGACATGCCAGTAGTGCAAGCCCTTTCGTCGCTGCAGTAACGTTTTGTTTTATCGCTTTCTCATAACTTTTTAAGGTATTTTAAAAATACGTATTTTTTGTACAAAAAGTGCATGAAATACGGTTTTAATTTAACTTTTAAAGATAGTTCAGATATTCTGTTGTAGGTTTTAACTGTATTTAATTTTATTACTTTCTTAAATAAAAAAATAAAAAAATTAGTTTAAAGTCGTCGGAAAATCCAAATATGGACAGATTATAGTACCCAAATATGGACTATTCCATAATTGGGATCATTTAAAAAGCTTCTAATAGAGCAAAAAAGAATCAGAAGACAAGAATCAAGTCAAAAAGGGCTGTTCGTCTTATAAATGAACCTTCGCTTACAGAGAGGTTTCTTTCTCTCGCTCATCATCAGCCTGTGGGGATTTATCGCTTTTTTATGAGTACTTCTATGGTTTCTGCTCTGAGGAATTGTCCAGTATAGTTCCCTTACTTACGGCGGTTTCCAATAGAGAAACTCGTGGTGCCGCACGTATGCATCCCTATATGGTCCAACTGGACAGGCCCCGAACTACCCACTTTGTTCGTTCTTTTATTCCTAGTATTTAGATCCCGTATCAACCTCGCTAAAAACACCCACAGAGTTGGTGTGGGCACAATAATTGCTCTGGATTCAGAGTCTGACACCGGAATTTGTGATTTCTTAAAATTATTTTTGTTGCTTTCTATGTTATACCAAAGTTTTCAAAGAGTTTCTTATTAAATAAGTTTAACTTTTATGGTGTCCATAGTATTCCATATTTGGGTGCCTATTCCATATTTAGCTACCCTTTTCATATTTTAGTTTTTATATCTTTGTTAAAATTAATCAATGATATGATTGATAATAATTACTACAAAAAGTTTTTATTTATGTTGTTTATGCAAATTATGTATCAAAAACAAAATGGTATTCTATATTTGGTCATTTTCTCTACACAATTTTTTTCTGTGATGGGAAAAACGACTGCTTTTAACACGCTTTTATTAACTTGGGTTGTAACTATCTATTTATGTAACGGAATCTTTGAGCCTAATTTTAACCAACTTCCAGCTATTCGATTTCTTTGAAACTTTGCACACGTGTCAAGGACCGATGAAGATGCAATAATTTAAAAACAGTATCCCGTTATCTTTTTTTGAATCGCCAGGAAAAAAAAATTCAATTATATTATAAAAACAACACCTAGGATGCCATCTGTTGGCAACATTTCAAACTTTGCTATTAAATGAAGAAGAAATTTTTTAGTTTTTACACAATTTGGTTAGTTGCACCATTGGTGTTCAATTTTTATGAACAATAAAAATTAATAAGTTCTTTACACAATTGGGTTAGTTGCACCATTGGTGTTCAATTTTTATGAACAATAACAGTTAATAAATGCCGTTAACACGCTTTTTTATTAACTTGGGTTGTAACTATCTGGCTATGTAACGGAATCTTTGAGCCTAATTTTAACCAACTTCCAGCTATTCGATTTCTTTGAAACTTTGCACACGTATTAAGGAAACATGACAATGCAATAATCTGCAAACAGTATCCCGTTATCTTTTTTGGATCGCCAGGAAAAAAAAATCCATTATATTATAAAAACAACACCTAGGTTGCCATCTGTTGGCAACATTTCAAACTTTGCTATTAAATGAAGAAGAAATTTTTTAGTGGGTTGCAATATATTGGCAACGGTCCAAACATTGCCTGGATTGCCATCTGTTGGCAAAATTTTTAAACTTTGCTAGTTAATGAAGAAGAAATTTTTAGTGAGTTGCAATCTGTTGGAAAAATTTTTAAAATTTGCCACTCTTGTTCATTAAAAATTTTTTCGCCATTTTGTCAAGAGTAGCAGAAACTAAAAAATGAAAAATAATTAATAGTTTAAAAAAACTAAAAAACACGCTTTTATATGCAACCGAACTAAAAATTAGAAAATAATTTTTCATTAAAAAAAATATTGTCATTTCATAGTAAAAAGCGTGGGGTGCATTTTACTATTTTTTCATAACTTTTCCATCATAGATATTTGCAAATATAATAATTATAACATTTAATATATTTATCACCCCACGCTTTTACTATGAAATGACAATATTTTTTAATGAAAAATTATTTTCTAATTTTTAGTTCGGTTGCATATAAAAGCGTGTTTTTTAGTTTTTAAACTATTAATTATTATTCTTACCTAAGAAAAGGTAAATAGAACAAAAAGGTTCTTACCCACAAAAATGTATTTCACTTACTCGATTTCTTCTTGCCTAATAATAGCAAAAAGTTATCATCAGTTTTAATGGACAAAAAAAAAAAACAAATTCTTCTTTTTATATGAGTGCATTGCACCCATACATTTTACCTCTTTGGGTGCTTTAGCCCCACGTACTCGCCGCCACTAACCACACTAAGTTTTATGATTTTAATTGTAATTAATCAGATCACGGAATTACATTGACAGATATTTAATAATTATTTTGAAGTCACCCTGGCAACTTGGGTCTAATTGTTTTATATACGACAGACGACTAGTTTTAAACATCACATTTTACATCTTAAATTTTCTACTTTAAATACACTCCTTGACACAAAAAAAACCGGACAAACAAAATTTTGACCAAAATCAATCTTAAATAGCTTTTGGGTTTTTAACAGATTTTAATGATATTTTGGTTCAGTTCAGTAGTTCGTTTCATTAAGAATATTTTTAAATATTCTTAAGAAAAATACAATTTTTTGAAGAAAACAATGCAATTTAATTATGATACTTGTAACATATTGGGGAAACTCAAGATTCGGATGGTTATATTTTCTAAACTAATAAAAATAACAATGACAAATGTAGTATTTTTTAAAAGGTCTCTAAAAGATCTTTTTGCTGGCGATATACATAGTAATACAGGGTTTTTTGCAATTTAACTTTCGGTCGTACCCAACAGAAATCTGATTACTGATTAGGAAAGTACGAAACCAAGTCAACAAACTCATATTTTTATTTATTTTTTATCATCAACAATAGAAATTTTAAGGAAGATTGAAGAAAGAAATTTGTATTTTCTTTAAGAATAGATACTGACATAAATTTAAAAGAAAACGAATGTTAAAAAAACACAAGGCTTTAATATCCAATATACTGTAAAAAAATTGTGACGTTAAATTATTACACGTAGTGTTCAAAATTTGGGCAAAACACAACATTTGGCTCTCCCTGTATAACACCAAATTCTAAAAAACTTTTTACAATTCCCATATTAAATATCAGTGTTATTTTGAGGTGCTACAACTGGATCAAGAGAAATTAAAATCTGTCAAAAAACAAAAAAGTTATTAAAGATTGAATTTGATCAAAATTTTGTTTGTCCGGTTTTTTTCCAGGAGTACATATTGGAATATTTTCTATTTTCAACAAAATCGGACGGTTTTACCGTCACAGAAAAAAATAGTTTATGTTAATAGCTTCGCGTCAGGAGACAACACAATCTCGAGCTAAAATCTAGAAGTTTTTCCCTTCTATAATAAATAACCATTTATTTATGCTTTTATTAAAGTTTTTGATAAGTAGTCTCCTTTAAGAACCGTTTTACACACACGAGAATTATTCCGAAAATTATTACCAAAATTATTCCGAAAATTTTCACAATAATAATTTTATGTATTACACGTTCGAGAATCCTAACAAAAATTTTCACTTTAAAAGTATTAAAAATGTTCTATATTTTACATACCATAATCGGGAAAAGACGCAAAAATCAGCGCGAAACTATTTTGGAGGCCAGTAATGTCATTTGACGTTAATTCGTAGATTAAAGAAGAAAAAATAACTGTTGCAAAACCTACTAGTAACAAATTATCGCTTATCTATATGTGTCAAAGTATAAAGAACACAAAAACCTTTTTTATTTATTAATTTTTAACCTTTTTAGGTTATGTCAAAATTAGTCATTTAGTGTATTCCTTTTACCTTGAAGAACCGTTCGGAACCGTTCTCTGAACTATCAATAGTGTTAATTGTAAAAGGAACACTTATGGTGTCGTTCTGGGCGGTTCTGGAGCATAAAAGGAATACAGCAATTTAAGGGGTTTTACATAAGATCGTTTGACTAGGTAAGGTTGCCTCGTAAACCTTGCAACATGGCGGACCATACGTCACATATGTATTTTGCTCATTATTTAATGAAGTTTTTAACAGTGTAGTTTGTGTTTTTGTCAATATTAAAGAAATACTTTTAAATACTGTTAATTCCAGTTGTTACCGTAACTTCTTTATTTCCTATTAATAAATTATTTAACAATGATTATTCTAGCTGATTTTTAAATATTGTATATCGCGCTCTGTCGCCCTCATAGTATTATCCGTCTAGACATCCTTGTTTGCTATGTTGGCGCCAAGGAACCAGCAGTGCGGTACATATGTGACGTAATGAGGCAACCTTACCTAGTTAAACGATCTTGGGTTTTACATGGCAAATTTGAAGTTAGAATCTTAGGGCATTAACCAACAAGAGGCAGCCTTGCTAATTTGCCTTGTGAACAGCTAGCGTGATAAAGAAAAGTGCTAGCCTTTTTTTTCTTGTTCCGTAAACTGATTAATTCTACCAATGTGCATGGGGAGTAAGAGAGAAAATATTGAACTTATTTTCTTTCTATGTTAAGCATGCTTTTCGTCACTCCCCAGGAAAGTATAAGCTTGATGAGTCAAGTCCAGTCAATTGTTTATAGAGCATCTTTACCTTTGATTTTTTTTCGACATAGCCGAACTCCCCACCACTCTTTTTTATATATCCGCCTCATTCATTTTAAAGCACGATAATATCAGCAACAAAACAGCAAACAGTTATAACTTTCTGTTTTTTCTACTCAAATGAAGCAAATTAATCATAACTTAAAGACAACAACGTCAGTTTTATCAATAACAAATTTTAAAGACGTATTTTTACAATAAAATACCAAAAAAATTAATTTTATTCAATTATAAACAAATAAATTAGGGCAAACCATGCCCTGTAAAGCAGGCTTTACAACTCTTTGCAAAGTCCGCATGAGCATCACAAGAATTCTTGCAATAATTCTAGTAAAATTTATTGAAAGTATCAAACAGAAATAAATGCACTATTTCCAAAAATCATACGAAAATAATAAAGAAAATTTTGGTAGTAATTTTCGCTATAAATGTCGCTAGAATTCTTGTATGTGTAAAACGAACCTTAAAAACAAAACAAAAAATTGAAGTAAGTAATAACATCCTGTGTCACCCGGTATAAAAATAATAAAAATGTTTATATTTCAAAACAAAAGTGACTTTTTTATAAATGTCTGTCCAGTTTGACCCAACACGACGCCACGTCGACGGGGGATTTTAGGAAGATTACCGACCGCTGGCCGGTGGCGGTCGAATTGATTTTATTAGCTAATAGTGAGCGTGCTTACACTTATGTAATTACTATTTGTACAACTCTAATTCCATTACCTACAAGTCAGGTAATGCAGCAACCACTGATATCAATTTCCTAATGAATTAGTCCATTTAATCAATTAATGCAAGAAATTGTGATTTTTGATTTTGTTTTATGTTAATAACCTTCACAGGTTAAATACATTTTACTAATTAAAATTAAATATTTAACAATATCAATGGAAAAATATGGTTTCTAAATAGGCACAGGCACTGGCATAATTACGAAGGGGCCTGGGGGGCCGGGCCCTCCCCAGAGATGGCTAAGCCCCCGCCCCGCCCCCATGAAAAAATGAAGCATGAATATAGGCAAATTTTTATACTGTGCTTGTCTAAAGTCAGGACCCTCCTTCTAACTTTTAAATTGTTTGGTTATTTTTTTTATAAAAATTTAAGGATTTTGGTAAGACAAAATAACCAAATTTAAGACAAGAAATGTGGCACATCATTTTAAAGCTCTTGGCACGTTCTTTATAAACCCAGAATATAAAGTGAATACCTTAAACTCCCAAAAAATAGCGGTACTTTGAAAATTACCTGAATATCTAATTGGGGAGGCCATATCTCAAAAACTAATACAAGAAGATATACCTAATGTAGTATTTTCTTAAAGGTATTTTAGATATCTATTTAATGGTAATATAATATACAGGCTGTGTCATTAAATAAATCTATATCTACTTTTTGTCCTGCCCTGTATACATATTACCAAAACATAAATCCCTTTAAAAGTTTTAAGAAAATACCATATTAAGTGTATCTAACTTTATTAGATTCGGAAATACGGCCATCCAAATGAGGTATTTAGGTAGTTTTCAAAATACCGCCATTTTGTAGTAGGTAAAGGCATTGACTTCATATCCTGGGATTATAAAGTACTCGTCAGGAGCTTTAAAATGATGTGCTACAAGATCCCTTTTCTATTTTTTTTTTCAAAATGGCTTCCAGCTGTCAGTTTGACATATACATCTGTCATTTCTGTATAAAATATGGTATATGTTACTAAGGTCCTCAAATTTTCATAAAAAATACCAAATAATTTAAAAATTGGAAGGGGTAGTTATACTGATGGGCACTGGCTAAACGACCGCCGGCAATTATAAGAAGATAACCGCCGTCCTGCAGTTTTATCTATTTATGAAAAGCGCCTAAAATCTAAATTAATTTGGTATAACCGGCCGCTTTTACCTATTTTATCGGCAGATGCCGCCGTCCGGCGCTATTGTTTATAAAAACTATTAAAAACCGCCGAATAATAGTTAAAGTTAGTTAATAAAAACAAATCAGTAAATATGCCAATTAAAATTTATTATCAACTTTACATGAATCGGCCGACATTTGTTGGTTTAATGTTTTTGCATAAATTTTTGTACGATTTTTCAAGTTACAGAGAGAAATTATAACTGAAATAAATTTAAGGCTGTTCTCGTACAGCTATAACATAATAATAATACAGAGTGTCCTACAATATTTTGACCCATTTGGATAGCGAAAAACTTTAAAACAAATAAAGTTATCAAGATGCAGTCTTTGCAGAAGACCTTAGGTTAAATGATGGTTTTTTGGTTCGAAACGTCGCATAAATGTAAAGTGTGATATGCCATTAGATTTAAAATTAAAATACGAGTTTATTAAGTTACCAAATATTTCACCTATTTAATACAACAAAGTTGATGATGGTTGTTCCAAGACGAAGGATCTTAAATTTAATGACATCTTTTTATAGAACGAAAAAAGTGGCAATGATAATGTGTCATTTGTTATAAAATATATAATCAAAATAAACTGAGAAAAAATAAAAGCTGCTTTGCATTTTTTCCTGATAATTCTGGAACGGCTACAAATGTCATCTTCTATCATTTTTCTTTTACCGAAGTATGTAGATAATTGGTAGATCGCACTAAGTGTCGGCAGTGAAAAGTCGATCTTGGGTCTAAACAAGTAAGCCACCCCTGCTCTACCTAAACCGGGTGTTGCTCCGTCGAGCGGGACATAGAGAATCCCATGTAAATTTTGAAGTAGTCAAATATTGGCACCCCTAATTATTTTAGAAAAAAATGCTATTAGGATTTATTGAAGAGCACAATAAGTTCCACCCAAAATGAAAATATGAGCATTTTTCCACCATTTTAACCAGTAAAGAGTAAACTGCTTAGATACTTCTGCAACGTAGTATCTCATTATGCACCCTGTACTCTGTTATCACTGACAATTTAGATCATTAATTTATAATGTCATTGCCAAAATTGAACAATTTTATACTGGAATTTCAAAAGAATCCTCGCATTTCATTTTAGTTTATACCTAATTCCAACTCATGCACACACAGTTACGCAAAACAATAATACAAATTTGACTACATTTAAAAATCAATTTATGACGAAAAGATCAGGATTTAGTTAAATGCTCAAATATTCCTCCATTAACTGCCAGGCAATAACCCAAACGATTATAAAACTCATTTCTTACGTTGGCTTGTTGGTACATCGATATTCTGGCACATTCAGCGGGAATAACATTCTTTCGCTGGTCTAAATTTTCGTATTTTTTATTAGTATAAAAGCTTAGTTTTTAAATTTCCCCATAGAAAAAATCGTTTGGCGAAAGGTCCGGAGACCTGCTGGCCAAGATATTGCGTGATTTATGATGTCGTTATTAAATGCGTGGTTCAAGTATTCGCGCACAGCTCTGGTACTGTGTGCTGGGCAGCCATCCATTTGATACCAAATCTCTTGATTTTCACGATCAAGGTTGTTTAAAGCAGGCAAAATTTGTTCCTCTAAAAGTTCCAAAAAGTACTCCGCATTAAAATTTCGGTCAAGGAAAAATGGTCCAAGGATATGGTGGCCGAAAATTCCCGCCAAAACATTAATTTTTTTATTATATTGAGTCCTTGTCTCAATAAATCGATTTTGATATTCGGTACTCCAGTACTGGCAATTTTGAATGTTGGGTTCGTTGTTCAATGTAAAAGTGCATTCGTCAGTAAAGCAAATATTTTGTAATAAACCTCTGTCAGTGTTTGCCTCCATCATCTGAAAGCAAAATTCCTGTCGTCGTATTTCGTCTCCGTCTCTTAATTCTTGGTGTTTTTCGTACTTGTAAGCCTGGTATTTACATCTTTTTAAAATTCGAGATATTGTGGTGTTGTCTTGTCCAGTAATGTCCTCCAGTTGTCTCGTGCTAATGTTTCCTTCGGCCTCCTCTACACAAAGTATCCCTCTCGTTTTGAACAATTTGTCTCTGATTTTCACGTCGATTTTCTTCATATTTGCAATTATTGATTACTGTGCCTGTAGTTTGAAATTTTTTTATCGTCCATTCTATTGTCGATTTACTTGGTATTGGCCTATTGAGAAAATAGGCTGCAAACATGTTTGCTACTCTTCGATAACTAATTCCTTGATAAAACCATTTTATAATAGTGATTTTTCTTGATTTGAGTAGTTCATTATTTAAAAATGATTTGACATTGATCTGACAACTTTAGAGTAAGAGGTTAAATAATTTTTGGTATTTTATTATAAACTTCTAATAATACAGGGCGCGTAAGAAGATAGGAGATTCGTAACTTATTTTAGCATTTATCTCTTAGCTGGCGGACTAAGAAGATCTGAAATTTGTACGCTGGGTACAACTTTTTGTGCTCTTTAAAAAATCCTAATAATAGTTTCTTCTAAAATAATTAGAGGAGAATTCCCTATGTCCTGCTTGACGGAGCAACACCCGGTATGTACTTTTTATTTATTTTTAACGTGTCAAATACTTTCCCAGCCATCTTAGAAGGCATTTTATCAGGAATGTTTATATGAACATTTTTTATATTTTAAGAAGTACGAGACCTACCAAATATTATTTACCAATGTCTGCACACCCACTAAATAAAAATCTATACAATACTTCTCTTACCCCTTAATAATTATAAAAGAAATAATAAATAAGCAAATAGATATGAGTTTACCCTACGGCTGCTTCTGACGATAAAACGGATCTCATTTGGAGCGTTTTCTATAGCAATATTTACTTAAAATTAGCAAATTCCGTTTTGGGGAATATTGTCACTGCCTGATTATAAACATAACTTCCAGTAATTGTTCGGTGTGATGTTTACATTAGCTGTATAAATTTACATTTGGTTGCCAGTGGCGTAGCCAGGAGTGGGCAAAGTGGGTCGTCATGACCTCGCACTCAAACAGACATCGCCGAGATCTCTTTAAATGCGATGCCATAAGGCTTAACATCTCTGTTCATAAATTAAAAAACCCTTATTAAATAAATACTAGATGCTATAGATCTGAAAATAATAACTGTGATAAATATTTTTTTATTTTTGAATTTCTCGAAAATAAATGTTTTCTTGGTTAGCCCCCACCCCTAAAATACTTTAAAATCAAATCTTTTCCTTGTATGTATTTGTGTATTTGATCCAATATTATCGACATTAAAAATTATTACCTATCTATTCAGGGTAATCAATCTTAAGTCGGCACTATTGCTAACTTCGTTATTATTGGAGTCGGTTAATTTAGCAAAGTTGTAGTATTTTTCCGCTGATTTACGTGCTTCTGATAAAAAAATAATTAAACATCGGGTTTTTGATCTGTTGCAAAAAAAATACTTTTCATAATTGATATGTCCAGTTTTTAATAGTTTTGGTTAGTCTGGCCATCCTTACAAATTTGAGAGTTGACTGGCATTTTTAAATGAAATACCCTGTATATTATATTACCAATAAATAGATATTTTAAAGTGCTTTAAAAATAACAGATTTAATATGTCTATCACTTACAGTTATGGAAATATGGTCATCGATTGTTCATTTTACCAGAATTTTAAAGGTCTCGGCAACGAATTATTTAACGTCTCATTCCGAGTTTGGGCGCTATTGGTGTTTTCTTCTTTGATGACTATTTGTTTGGTACCTTATAACATTTTACTTTTTTGGACCCTTTTTATTCTGGTTTAATTTAAAATTATAAACAGACATATTCATTCTTAGTTTACACGAGCGCTGTAATGCGCATCAGTTTGGACGCTGCTTGTACTAATATTCTATTAATGGATGTCCGCTTTATAAATTCAAATGAGCGAGCGTCTAAGCGGATGACCAAAAATTTAGCATTGTTTCGGGTGTCTATAGTAAAACTATAATTGTCTTTGATAAAACCCATGTCAAAATGTCTGAAATCACTATCAGTCTTATTGCAATACAATAGTTCTGTTATTTTTACAAAATATAGGTGGTGGGGCATGGTTAGTTCTAATTAGTTAAATGCATATTTTATTCCTTAATTAAACCAAAGTCTAATACACACTTTATAATTCCACTTAAGAATTCTATGCCCACCTTTAGGGTACCAAACAAAAACAAATAATAATGGGTTTTGTCGAAGTGACCAAACCAAAAAAAGTCAAAAAAGGTAAAATTTTTATAGGTGCTCAACAAAAAGTTCCAAAACCACCATAGGCTGTAACTATTACAGTTGTTGATTTTATTTTGTAACAGCATACGTTAAGAATCATCGTTGTTTTGTTCGTCATTCGGTATGTTTCGTGTTTTGTGTTTGATGTTTATGAATGTGAATTCATGACCAATGGCTCATAAGATATTTCACGAGAAATATTCGAAACACTTCGAATATCTTGACGTCCGAATATCATTCAGAAGATCATTTGATAGGGTTCAACACTAAGTAGTAACGATACATTTATTAGGTAGATCTTGGCAACAAAAGGGAAACGCCACTGTTGCCTGTTGAGTTATTGAATACTTATTGCACGGGGACTAATAATGAATCTACCGCGGTAACTTTGTCGGTAGAGCCCTGTTATCAAGTCGGGATCGTCAAATATTGTTTGTTTGTTTTAATTAACAATGTGTACACATACACACACACGCGGCATAGCCAAAGACAGATGGGTGTTTTATTAATAAATTGTTAGTTCGCGAACATTCATTAGGGAGATATACAAGTGCTAATTATTCAGTGTGTACGGTCTTCGTTATCGTTATTTAGGACGGCTTAAAAACAACATTTAATTAGATTATTTATTACGGTGGCGGAACAACTTTAATTAGAATTTTAATTAATCTTGTACAATATGACAATGGGAAATAAATAAAACTAATATTATTTTTGCCTGCTTCATTAGTGTTCTCTCAAAAATTAATTTACACAGTTATTACAAAAATGTTAAAAATAATTTTATTTTAATTTTATATTTTACATTAAACTTATTTATTATTTGTAAAACAAAAAAATCAGAACATACAAAACATAAAGGGTGAGTTAATTGTATCTTCTAGGAATGTTGCATTTACAGAATTTAGTATACTAAAGGTTTTGAATATGTGAAAGTTACACAAAATGCAAAAAGAAGATTGTTTATAAAATGTAGAAATAGAGAAAAAATTATAAGTGGAATAGACTGATTGAATAATATGGGAAAATTACATTTATGTAATAAAGAAACTGATTTTATGCTATTACTGAGCTCTAGCGCACCCCCAGCTTTAACTTGGTAAAACGTTAGAGAGTGGGTATCTACAATAACTGATATATTACTTAGCTTGATTAAAAAGAAAACTGGAGTAAAAGAAGCAAAGGACCTAATCAAGAAAAATAATCTGAAATCACCTGAAAACTGTCATGTAAAATTTTTTGTTTTTGTTAAATACTTTACGATTTGCAAATTACTTAAATTACACTAAGAATTTTTATTAGCGCTAACCTATTATAAAAATTGTAGCCTCAAAAATTATGTATCAAACTTAAGCAAATTTCCCTGTTTTATGGGTATACAATAAAATTTGCTGTAGGTAACACCACTTTGACGTAAAACAACATATTTATAGAAAGTTTTAAATTTTAATAATTGGTATAACCGCCAAGAGAATTTTCACACTGCTTTTACGCATGCTTCTATAAATTATCGATGTCTTCTTGGGAAACTGCCTCCAACACAATATGAATTTTATTTCTCAACTCTGTTGTACTACGAGGGACAGATCGGGTGAACGTGGAGGCCAAGGAAGAATGTAAACATTATGTGTTTCTAGATAGCCATGGACGAAGATGCTGAACGTAAGGAAAAAAGTTATGTAGTTTTCTTTATGTAACGCCCGACCGTGGATGAAAACTAGAAGAAACCTTAACCAAGACATATGGCTCCCCATATCATATACCCTTTAGTGCAAGACGTTCAGACGAAAATACTAAATTTATTCCTTTTTTCAGGAATAATTTTAGCCCGTTGTCGCTCATCGTTCATTTATAAGCAAAATCGGAAGTTCACACACTAAACTTAATTATTTTCTAAGGCTGCGTCTAGACCATTGACATAAAATGTCATTGGTCTAGACCTGCAACAATTCGCCAAACATCCGTCCAAACATACCAACCTGTTTGCGCTGTAAAATCGTTGTATACCTGGTACATACCATAATGATTTCACCAGTAATAGATAAAATGTCTGTTTTTTTAAATTAACGGTTATATTCTTTTTTATTCATTATTGTTTATTCATAACTAGTATGTATCAGGTATGCAACAAAAAGTTGTTTTTAAAAAACTTTTAATTGGCTTATAAGAAAATAACCAAATTTGAAGGGTTTATTGAAAAACACGATAAGTTACAATCACAAAATACGTAGTTATTTAATTTCTAAGTTAAAAATAATATGTTAAATCAATTTTTATTAAAAATAAACTTAAATACCTTTTAATAAGTTAATAAAGTCCTAGAATAATAATTAAAACGTTTTTATTGTCGCTTATCATATTTTGTAACCGTTTTCAGGTAATTAATATGTGCTGATTTTATAAATAAGGCCCATTTTTCTATATCAGATCAGGTTTTTTGCTATCCGAATATTTAAAAAAAATTGAAACTTAAGCTATACGACAATTAATATTTGATACAACTTAAATTTGACACGCCTAAAAATTAAAACTATATTTATTTAAAGTAACAATAATTTTATAACAATACTGTACAAAAATCATATTTTGTGGCATACATAATGGTGCCAATGGCTTGTCTTAATCGATTTTTAGTCCCTGGGCTATTAATAAAATGGACTTCTTGATAAGAACGTTTTTAAACCTTTTAGGGGGTTTCTCCTAAGGAGTCTACCAGGAATATTCATACTGCCATATATGGAAGCGACACTTAAACTTAGCCTGTCAATGTCAAATGTTTCGGGTGTTGGACTGACAAGTGCGTCACTTTTTTTGTCAAGCAAACTTACTGCAATGTTTTACATGCAATTTTTATACATTGTGCCACAAATCGTAAGGGTTACACTAACGAAACCCGCCTAGTCTGATACCCGAAATATGTGTTTGAGCCTTATAGTTTTATGCCTGTAACCGTTACATTGTTGGTACAATGTTTAAAAAAAAGTGACGCGTTCGCTCAGTTTGACACTCAAAACATTCGACATTGACAGGCTGGGTTAAAACACTGTTTTAATATATAAATATTATCATGGTAGACTCGTCAAAAGGAATCCCCTTAAAAAGGTTTTAAAAGTGTTCTTATTCTGGAGTCCATTTTATTACTGGCCGAGGAACTATTTGAATCGAAAGTAGACTAGGTACATTTTTTTCACAAAATTCTTGATGTTAGAACTACGATTAAGTAAAGTGACTTGTCTGGGTCGTTTTTACATTTTTTCCTGTTCATTGTAAAATCAGCAACGGTCGCACTCAGATAAATAACAAACACTTACTACTTGGATAGCTCAAGAGTAACTGAGGCCCCTGTGGCCACCATGAGTGCACCGAAAGAGTTTAAACATTTAAATAAAGCATTCACAAGAGACTTCGCACAATATTTTCAAAATTTCCTTTAATTTTTCTTATTGATTAATTAATTCTATTTTTTACCAAAGAATGAAAACTTGACCTGATCGAGCAAAATTTCATACTTTGCCGAATTCAGCATATAAAAATGGTAATAATTTAGCCAACAAAACTTTGACCTTAAAAATGTCGCAGACCAATGAATTAATTAATAAGAGAATAAAACCGATTTATGTAGCGGCGGTGGAAATCTCGACGCATAATAACCTTTTATACCTATGCTAAAGAAAAGGTCCAAAATCCGATAGATATTTTCGACGCATATTTAGGTACAGGTAGTTTGGTAGTTTTGTTTAGGTGAGAGGAAAAACATGCAATCGTTTAACTAAGACAAAAAAAGTTAACCAGAACTATGACCCTCCACCTATACCCAGTCGTCTTCGGTTTTCGGTGTTTTGTTGCCTGCTATTTCTCGAAAATTTTCCACCGAAGACAGAGTATAGGTGGGAGGTCATGGTTAGTTCTGGTTAGTCAACACTTTTGTTTTTAATTTTTTAATTAAACCCAAGTTTAATTATCTACAAAAAATATTTTTTTATTTTTTAGATAAATCTAAACATTAAAAAGATATTCAAAATCAAAGATTAAATAATTTTATAACTTGTTGTTTAAATTGTCTCCTATACAGGTACAGATAGCATAAAAATTATGCGTCGAGAATACCTGCAGCATTACCATAAACCCTTCGCTAGTGTGTCAAGTTTACCCGCTGCAAAATTTACATAATTACTTATGCGTCGAAATTACATCCGTAACTTTGTGGCTTATCGTGTTTTTACAATAAGCCTTTTAATTTTATTGCAAAAACAATTTATTAAAAGGGTATCAAAATTTAAATGGGATTTTCTATGCATAACCTGGTATAATAATTACATTTGCCTAAATTTTGCCGGTACGACGTAAAACAAAAAAGCCGTAAATTTACCATGCGTTTATTTAATAAAATTCCAGCAAATATTCTGTCGAATATTTAAGTATTCAAGCGAGACACAAGTGTTCCGAGCGAAAATTAGATTTTCTACGAATTTAGTGCATTTATGTGACGTGAACATTTTGTGGCTTTTATCCGTAATCTGGTTTATTTAAGAGACAAGAAGCAAATTAGGGGTTGATCAGAGAACATTTAAGACGACAGATAGGGCTGCGAGGGCGAATTTAAACATCGACAATTCGGGGCGGCATCGTCTAACGAGGGTGATTGGATCAGCTTGAATCGGTTTAGATTGAACACCGGAAGGGAGGAGAAAGGAGTTTTATTCGAATGATACCTGGCGATTTGAAATGTCGTAGAAAGGGATTAATCAGTATTTGATTTGTGGTATTAGGGGCATTCTCATAGACCTCAATGAAAATTGATCTTTTTGATCTTTTTAAGGTGGAGTAAACTTTACTGAACAATTTGACAGTTTTGTAAAATATTTTACCTTTTTTAATTTTGTAAGATGAGTTTACAATTTATAAAAACCAATTAAATAACCAAGATGTATTTGTAACGTTTCCATTTTTTTTTATCTTGAGACAATCTGTACTAATAATATAAAGAGGTAAAGTTTATAACTTTGTTTGTTTGTTTTTAAGAGCTAATTCTTGGAAATACCAATCCAATTATAACCTCTCTTTTACAATCAGAAAGCTACACTATTCAGGTTTAAAAAACCTTATAGTCTAAGATCTGGCTGCTAAAGTCTGCGGGTGTTTGTTTTTTAATGAAACTATTTTTTTATGAATGGGACATGATAGTTGAATAGATTACACAATGGTTACCTGGAAAATATTGGCCGCAAGTACCTGTAATTAAATTTTTCCTAATTAGTTTCTGTTGATAAATTGCATGTATTTGTTTTTTAAATGAACCCAACATTATTTGAATGATAATGATGTAAGGAATATTAAAAGAATGATTGCCAGCACCCAGTCAGTCACAATCAGAGTTTGCCACCATTCGAATGAATTTTTCCTATTACTCTTAGGCTGGTAATATACTAAGTGTTACGAAATGTTTTTAAGACAATTTTAGGGCAGATTTAACTTAAGAAAATAAAGAGAAAATTTTATATAAACATGGGTCCGGAAATAAAAAATTAGTTTTTATCAATATTTTAAACTTGCCTTATCCTATTTTGATAACATTCGGTGGTGTTATTTGTAGCAAATTTTATATTTTTACATGATTAAGTAAGTAAAAATACAGCTTTTTAGCCCTAAACCTTTTTTCTATCTTGTTCACTTATTAAGAAAAATAAGTAAAATCCACTTAATTGTATACCTCTGGCCTACACAAAAACATAGCGGAAATTTCCTTTGGAAATTATTTTAAATATATTTTTATAAATAAGTGCATAACAAAAACAAAAAGCACTAAATGAAATACCATTACCATTCAACCTAACGAAGTTTTCCAGATAAAGAGTAATTTTTCTCTTGATTTTTGTGTGGCCC
The DNA here is from genome assembly GCA_014170235.1 of Listronotus bonariensis. Classification (NCBI taxonomy): domain Eukaryota; kingdom Metazoa; phylum Arthropoda; class Insecta; order Coleoptera; family Curculionidae; genus Listronotus; species Listronotus bonariensis. Next base: position 78,384 of record JACEGR010002211.1, on the reverse strand, counting down.
AGAGATATGAAATTAACAAAATTTTATTATATTTCTGGAAAATTAAGCAAAATACAAAAAAAATCAATAAATCAAAACGATCTACTTTTTGATTGTTACAACTTTAATAAAAGTCAGTAGCGTATATTTTTTTACCAGAAAAATTTGTTCAGGTATTGTTAAGATGCCACTGTATTGGATAAATTTAAATAAATTTGACTTAAATAAAGCTTCGTAATCTAAAAATATCACTGCAAAATTTTATCACGATCGGATTAGAGGTACCTATTAAAGATATAAACAGATAAAAGATTTATAAAAGAATAGTTTAACACCCTGTATCTGAAAAACAATGCATTGCCGGACCCATCTTTATATGAACTTCTTCTTAATATTATCTGATGTAGAATCTGCCCTAAAATTTTCCTAACAACATTTTCCAACACTTTATATATTACCAGCCTAGAGTGGTAAGAAAAAATAATTTGAATGATGGCTTCCAAAACCGATTGCTTGAAATTAACTGCCTACTGTGTATTACGTCTACTGTGCATTATATCTACCGTGCATTATTCCTACTACAGCATGATGGCCTTAACAAATGTAACTAGTTTATTTAATTGTGATGCTTTAGAAAATAATCACACTTTAACGATAAACTTTCACAAAATAAACGCTTTATAATCACTTTCAAAATTTAACAGAGTAAAGAAGAAACACGTCGTGTTTTCAGAAATTCAAATGAACCAAGCTTTTTAGAGGTCGGAATATATCAACAAACGGCACTTTTGATAATAGTCGATAGTTTTTAATTATTTATAAAGCTTGATTTATTTAAGATTAAACAAAGTAAAATGTATTTTGAGATTAGACAAAAATGAAGAAAAATTTTTTTCCCACCAAAGCAGTAAGTTTGATTTCTGAAATCATGTAAGATAACTTATCTGCAGATGCAGGTCCAGTGCATAAATTAATGGGGGCATTTTATTATATTTCTAAAATACAATAGTTTTACATATACAGGGTGGCCAAATTGTCCCAGAAAGTCCAATATTTTCGTTGTTTAAAGAGATATAACAAAAGTTCTTTATAAAAGATGTATGGTTTTTAAATGTGCATGTCCCAAAAATATTTTGATGTATACAGAATCTGCCAAAATAAACTCATGGCTAAAACGCCATTTTTTTCTTATTGTAACCCCTGTCTTTGTTTACAAATGGGATTCAGCATCAAATTTTGCATATGGTACGCTATTTTATTTTGGTACTGTGGCAATGTTGGCACCCCATTTATAACTTACTGAAACTTTCGTATAAACCAGGATACCCGAAAATTGGGTAAAAATGAAAACAAATCAGTTGTTATTATTACTTGGCTATTTGTTTTAAAAACACTAAGGAAAACAGAAAAAAAATCAGACAAGGAAATTCTCTAGATCTCATACAGGGTATTTCTTGTAGCATGGCCAAGCTCTCAACATTTAAAACGGTAAATCTAATTTTTTTTAATGGAACACCCTGTATATCGGGTAATTTTTGGATTAAAGGAATAAAAATAAGTTAAGTTTTGTAAGCGATTTTTGTACCAAAAATGTGAAGTTTGTAAGATATTTAAGATTTTTGAATAAATAATGACAAAAAAGTAGTTTTTGATAAAAGGGAACTTTGTAATTTTCAATGGAACACCCAGTATATTTGTCACTAATTTTACAACTTTATCTTTTTCCTTAAAAGAAATTACCATATGCTGTGGTTATTTCCAAAAAGAACGCATTTATCGACCTTTAAAAAATGGCCCTATAGATTTTTGTTGTTAAAAAATATTCTTAATTTTCATGCAATAAATATTTTAGAGATCAATAATTGCTTTATATCTAAAAATTAAATTAAAAATTAGAAATATTGACAAATATACTGGGTGTTCAATTTAAAATACCAAAGTTCTTTATCAAAAAAGTTCTTGTCATGAATTATTAAAAAACCTTAAATATTCAAAAACCTTACAATAATGGTATAGGAATCGCTAAAGAAACTTACCTTATTTTTATTTCTAAAATCTAAAAGTGACCTAATATATAGGATGTTCCATTTAAACATATTGAGATACACAGAATCTCCTGTATAGGATCTAGTGAATTTTCTTATAGGGATTAATTTTGTGGTCCCTGGTGTTTTAAAAAGACTAATTTGATCCCGCTTTTACCTAATTTTCAAGTATACTAATATTACAAAAATTTTAGTAAATTATAAATAGCGTGGCAACATTGCCACGAGTTTCAAAACAAAGTACCGTACTTTATGCAAAATTTTATAGTGAATCCGGTTTCGTAAATAAAAATAAGGGTTACAATTAAAAAAAAACTTTTTAGCCATATCTTTTTTTTTGGACACTCTGTATACAACAAACTATTTTTGGACTTGCACGTTGAAAAACCCTACAACTTTTGTATAAAACTCTTTGTCACACCTCGTTAAACAACAGAAATGTTGAACTTTCTCGGACAATTTGGGTGACCCTGTATGTATAAAAATCGTTTTACACTTATTAAACTTATTTTCAAATAAGTTGGACCAAGTTTACCTTGAATAAATTTGATGATGTAAAACAGAAAATTGGATATAAAAGAAATTCAAGGTCGTCTTGTCAAATTTCTTTATATGAGTGGAACACGTCCTATTTGGCGTCAAATATTTGATGCAAAACTTCAAAACTACCAACCTAATGATTTAAAAATTGATAGTTGGCAACTACTTATCCTCAATTTTATCGTGATTGGTGTGGTGTTTGGTTGTTACTCCGATATGCAAAGAATTTTGTCAAATAATTGATTATTTTGCACTTATGTCTTTAAACAAATTGTATCAAATATTTGACAAGAAGTTTGATAAGTGTGAAACCAGCAATAATAAGAGTGCACTAAAAACAAATTTAAAAAACAGTATTTCTTTCAACGGTAATATTCAAGCATTTTCACATACTCTCTTTACCATATCTATTGTATCTTTCCGCAACTTTATATTTACATTTTCACTTTAAACTATCAAAACAGCAAACACCCTATACAAAATTTAGCGTGTTTCCGTATATGAGGCCATATCGCCCGCCTTGCTCTATGCATACCTAAATAAGGACCGAACGTTTAATCGCGCAACATTTACAACTTTACATTTTGATAAGACATGAATATTTCCCGGGGTATTATCTTTGAACGTTGCTTAAAATTCTATTTAGGAATATTATTAAAATACGACCGCAATAAAACCCTCATAACACCGTATATGCGAAGAGTGTTTCCTTCCTGTAGCTATGACTAAATTTTAATATTGTTTTTTTGTATTGTTGCAGACCTTGAAAAATGTATTTACGTTAGAGAACCATTTAATTTAGTTTGTTAATTTATTTAAATAATTTACCTTAATTTTTCCAAGTTCTTTCATCACTTTTCAGTAGCGGCTCGCGGGTCTAAAAACAGGTGTAGTGCAGGAAGGGAAAAAAGTGCATTCACCATTTTAGCAAAATTGAAATACTCAACTATCAAAAGTGTAAGTAAAAAGTCTTAATATCTTAACTTACCTAAATTTTATACACTAAATCAATCCTTCTATCTTTTAATGCAGGAAATTTATCAATTATATATTCATAAAATGGTTAAGTTTTTATCAGTTTCTGTAGAAGCTCCTTCTGAATTGAAATATTGGACAAAGATAAAAAGTCTATCTTTGAATATAGTGTTTCTTAAGAAAGTTTTTAAACGCTTAAGACAAAAAAACTTCGTTCCACTGACACGCTTGTCGACGGTATCGTTAAAATTAGCAAAAAAAGTTTATACGCCTCGGTAAAAATGTCTTTATTTGCGCCAACTTGATTCACTAACTGCTGCAATAAAATATTTCTATAACTTTCATCAGCAAATATGATTATTCGGCATATATCTCCAATAAAATTTAAAAAGATTCAGTGCGAAAAGTTTGGTTATACTGGCCAAACTTTGCAGTTTCAGCAAGACAAAGAAATTGTAGTTTGTAACAATCTTCGAATCTTACTTCCATTTCCATCAAAATATGATCTTATATTTCATAGAGAAGTGCTCTGTACTGTCCTTTAATTTCTTCCTGTGAAAAATCACTGTCGCTAATGATACTCAAACGGAAACAATCGAAATAATACGTGAAAACCAACGAAACGACCAAAACCTAGACTATCTTTTAAGGGCTAGCGATTTACCAAGCAATACATCTGATACTTCCACCCGCGATTCTGGCCACCGGCAAGTATAGCGTTGTCATGGCAACGGAGCGTCAAAGCGTTAACAAAACCCCGCATGAGGTGTATAATTCGGTCCGTTTTATATTTGCAATACACTTGTCGCGTTGCCGAAAGAGGAGGAAAGCGATTCGCGGCAGCGGTTAATTAATATGCTAGATTTTTCATGGCGAATTTTACAAATAAGGAATAGAAATGAGAAAAATGAATTGAATAATAGTTATATGTTTTTTATGTTTTATTATTTATTTTTGGTGAAGTGGCACTTCACTTACTACACCTGAATAGCCGCCACTGTCACTTTCCCAATGGCAAGATGAGGTAGTACAATGTAGGGGCACCTTTTAAAGAATTGCCATAGACATAGCAGGGTCATTTTCAGTTGGTAAATCGAGGAATCGCTATGTCTTGGTAGCGATGGATTACTTCAGTAAATGGCCAGAAGTCTACGCAATACCGAATCAAGAAGCTATCACTGTTGCAGACGTACTATTTCAACAATGGATTTGTCGATATGGAGTACCGAGAGAAATACATTCTGACCAGGGCAGAAATTTCGAGTCTGATCTTTTCAAGAACCTTTGTAATCTTCTGGGAATCCATAAAACAAGAACCACACCTCTTCATTACATCAGATGGTATGGTAGAGCGATTAAACAGAACTCTTGATAACTACCTTAATGACCAACAAAGTGACTGGGATAACTGTATACAGCCGTTTTTATTAGCATACCACTCTGCAATTTATGAAACAGTCATTTTGGAGCGGAAATATGTCTTCCGGTTGACTTGCTTACAGGACGACCTTTTATCAATGAAGAACCAGCAGAAGACTATGTAAAAACTTAGTTAAAAGCTACAGAAAATACACAAAGAGGTGCGTACTAGGTTACAAAAGGAAGTGACCGTATGAAATCCCGCTTATGACTTGAAAGTTATCCATCAGGGATTTGTCGTCGGTGAAAAAGTTTGGTTATACAATCCGAGAAGAACCAAGGGGCGTTCACCAAAACTACAGAAGGCATGGAAGGGACCATTTAAAGTGGTGACACGGCTTTATGATCTGGTGTACCGTATATAGAAGAGTCACAGGCAAAGATGAAAGTAGTACATCTTGAAAGGCTAAGCCGCTATCAAGACGGTGAAGAAACTTGATCGACGCGATCAAAACTTGGGAGGGGGCAATGTTACAGACTTTTAAAAATGTGTTTACGTTAGAGAATTTTAGAGAGTTAGGATCATTTAATTAATAGCAGATATTTTTGTCATTCATAAAGTTTTTATACAAATACAAAGAAGCACCAAAAAGTTTAATGACATTTAAGAAAAACTGATGTAGTATTATATTAGGTTTTAATTTTATTTTTATTTGTTAGTTCTAATATAGGACAACCTATTTATTATTTAAATATGCTTTTATAAACTCCAGAAGTCTCTTCTGTATTTTAAGAATAAATAATTTACGAAACTCGAAAGATACAGGGTGTGTCTAAAAGGCCTGTATAAAATGCTACCACAAATTTCTTTAACCAAATTACAACGATCTCACGCAACTTACCTTAGTCGAAAAGTTGATCGTTTGCAAGATACAGGGTGTCATGCATATCAAATTTTTACTTTAGTTTAGATATTTTAAAATAGTTTAATTATTATAAAACGTTTTTTCACAAAATTTAGTATTAAAAGGTTTTTGAAGTGGGAAATTGAATAATGCTAATGTTGTTGTCGTAAAATATAGAAAAAGCCACCTGCAGTCCTTTGCTTAGATTCAAAGTGTTTAATGGAAAATTTCTTTTTTCTTTTATGTTCCCTAATTTCTTGCACAAAAAAGGTATACTAGATAAATATCGCTACGACGAACCGTTTTTGACATATTTCAGATTAAAAATTTTATTTTATACCAATTCCATTTCAATCATTCACGCCTTATCTAAGTCATCTGGTAGTGTTTAGTCCATACAAAATGCTACCATAAATTCTTTGAACCAAAATACAACGATCTAAAGCAATTTACCTTAGTCGAAAAGTTGCTTTAAAGGATACAGGGTATCAGATTTTCCCACTGATCTCGATGGATTGCCAATGTTATTACCTGCGCGAAACAAAGTTACATTTTATGGGCGAAAAAACGGGTCTGTGCGCAAGCAAATCGAGGACGAACGCGTCTGGCGCCAAACAGACTATCCGCATTATCGGAAAGAATTTGTCGACGGCGTTCTGGTTTTCTGTTCGAAGTACGGTAGCTAATAAGCGTCACGGTCAAACCTCGGACGGAGGGTACGGGGTGACGGTGTTTGTATTTTGCCACGGCTTTAAAGTGCGCATGTTTGTCCACCCGTCCATTTGTTTACTGCGTGAGATCGTAAAAATCCGAAAAATGCTTCTTGCCACTGCGGATAGAAATGTAGGCTATCTATGGATTTTCCATTTATTTTTTACTTAGACACCTTTTTTCTCGCAAACGATTAACTAAGGCAAATTAAGTTAAATCGTTGTACTTTGGCGTAAGAAAATTTAAAAAACAATTTGTACAGGTTGTTACAGAAACCCCGGGTGGCCTAAATAAAGCGTAAAGGAATACGAAGAAATTTTTTTATGTGAAATAAAACGTTTAATTTCAAATATCTCCGAAATGGTTGCTTATACCGACATTTATTAAATATACTTCTTTTGTGCAAGGAATATAGGCGAATAAAATGATCTACTAACCTCGGAAAAGAGTAAGACACTTTAAACAAAAGCAAAGAACTGCATGTGGCTTTCTGTTCATTCAAATAAAATAGTATTTGGCTTTTCTCCAGAATAATTTTTTTTTAACTTACACTGTCAATCATTCTTTTAAGTTTAAATTAAAGTTTTTTATATATTTAGTCAACCCAACAGCAATTTTTTACCACATTTTTGAGACGCGACCATAAGCTTAGTTCCCGTTTTGGCGTCTTGTTAAGATTTTAGTTTATTAGATTAAAATAATTTTGATCGGAAGCTTATGAACCTTTGTTAAAAGTGTTAAACTTTCTCTGTATTGTAAGTAATTTTATATTAAATATTTCATTAATCTATTTCTTTTTAAGTAATCTTAACTTTTATTATATTATGCAAGGACAGAATAGTTGTTCATAGTATATAAAAGGTATATATTTTTTTAATGTTTAATAAACTCTTGTATTCTGAAGAAAAGCCACATACAATTTTATTTAAATTTAAATTTCTAGAAAATAAATAAAATATAGAATCCCTGTATATTTAATAACAAAATTTTAAATAGCTTTCGATTCCATGGTCCAAAGGAACCCCCTATTACCAATTTTAAAAAAAATCCAATTTTAAATTTTAGATTTTGTACAAACCTTTAAGCGACACCCCGTATAAATTTATTTTTATTTTATTAAAAGGATTTAACCATAGAAGTTGGGGGCCACATTTCACAAACACCCTGAATTTATTTAACAATATTCCAGTAACAAATATTTTATAATTTTACAGCCTTATTTTAATTTTGCTAAAGCATTTTTACACGGCAAATATGTTGCGAGCATAAATATAATCACACGTCCAAATGAATTATTTATTCGGGGCTCCATTAGCTTATTGCCCAGAAAGCTTCCTCCTTTAAAAACTCTGCATTGTTAACGAACCGCATAAAATATTAAACCTTATTACATTAAATTTAATTAATTAATAAGTGTACCCGTAAATATAATTAAAAAGCTTTTTACTAATAATATCTTAATATGAAAATTACTTACAATCCATCATTTTTATTCGGTTGCGGCTGTCTCTGGAGGGTAAAATAAATGTCCATTCTAGTTAGGATTTTGGAAGGAAGAAAATAAAATTTTACTTTTATTAAGTTAAATAATACCCATTCTTCTTTACAGAAAAAAATATACCACTTTTTGTAGGCCAGAATTTTAAAAAGGAAAATGTTAGTAATACATAATATACAGGGTTTTTTCAAATGTAGTACAAATATTCTTAGGACACACAAATAAGACTTTTTTTCTTATAAATATATGTCCTAAAATCCACCTCCTCCGAGCTTCACCCATCGTATGTTGGCACCTACACATAAAATTTTGGTCATTTTCAGTGTTTAACGACCTTAATCCTTTCCTAAAATTGAATTTTTACCTTTTTTAGAACAATCAAAGCATTCTAAAAAAACACAATTTAGGCTGACTGCAGCTTTAGGAAGGAATTTGGAACTTATTTTTATAGAGAGAGAAAAAGTCACAACCAATAATATTTGTAGTAAATTTTAAATCACCCTGTATAAACCTACATGGTATTCTTTTTAACTTTTTCTGGCGTTATTTTTTGTTTGTTTACAAAACGCATTGTGTCCTCAAATAGCGTGAACAACAACGAACCATGAGTTTATAGGCCTTAATTTATCCATTACCAAGTTGTTTAAAGTAGAATTTAGTAGTAAAGAAGCCATAGGCGTCATTCAAATAAGGACGGTAATTTACTATTTCTTTCTAATCACGTCGTTTAAATAATGTGCGAGCAACAAAAAGGAAAATATTTAGAAAGTGAGAGAGAACTGATGAACGCGTGGCTTCTTTATTGCTGAATCACAGTCTACTTTGGACTGTAGACTTTTATTTTTTTAATATGTGGTAAAATAAGTCAAAACTTGATATATTGCATTTTTTTCAAGCGTTTGTACCAGCAAACTACAGCTTTTGTAAACAAAACCTTAGTTTCAATCCCTACCGGGTTTCTAAAATCACAATAAATCGTTCATCTACATTTTGTATCCTCCTGTAGAATAACCAAACGGAGGTGTATGCATGCGAACTAGGTTTGTACCAGATGGATTTTGGGCAAAGCAGTCCAGAGAATAACTGTATACAGGGTGTTACAGAATGTTTTTAAGAAAATTTAAAGATAGATTCTACTATTAAAAATATGGAAAAAAATTTATATAAACATGGGTCAGAAAATTCCTCGTTTTCAAGATACAAGGTTGTTATGCTTGTAAAAAACAATGTTTTCGTTTTAATATATTTTAAATAACCTTCAATCAATTTATGGTAACTGACGAAATATTTTAAATAAAAAATCGGTACGCCACTGACTGTATAAATGTGTATAAAATTAATGTGTTTTCTGTAGATAAAGCAAATAAAAACACAGCTTTTATGTCTTTTAATAATTTTTTTTGATATCTTACCTATTTCAAGAAGAAAAAAATTAAAATTCGCTCTATAGCATATTATTTTTAGACCATAAAATAAAGATTAAGGTAACTTTTTCTTTTAAAAATAAAGTTTAATATTTTTTAATAGTAATTATGTAACAACAGTACTTATTTAAAAAAGGTTTAAATCTAGTCTAATACTCTTTACTTAATAAAAACCTGTTTATGAATAATTTAAGTTGTTTTGAAAAGTTTTTACCCTCTATCTAGAGATCGAAAAAATTGCTGACCAATGTTTATATAAACTTTTCTTTATTTTTTCTGATGTACTATCTGCCCTTAAATCTTGTTTAGAATATTCTGTTACCACTCTGTATATGCAATGACTCACGAGCGGCTCTGTAATTACTATGGGGAATACCAAAAACCGAAAATAGAATAGAATAGAATAAATTTTTAACTGTTTACATTAGTAAGAGTTTCTGTCTGACATAAATTATCATGTAATAAATGTCCGATGTAAACCTACCAACTGTTGCAAAATTGTGTGAGATTGTGCGAGATAGTATTAAAGAATACTCTTTCCGCGGTCTTCGAGTAGTGCGGTTCATGTTTACGTAGAGGTCTACATAGACTTCCCGGGTAGGCGATTGAAGGCATCGTACGAGCGTGGCTGTACCCTTGGGGATCGAGAAAAGATTCACGCTAAATTAGGGCCTCTTTCGTCTGGATATAAGCGCTGTGAGTGAAGATTCCTAAAGCCTGAAGTTTTTGCGTTTTGGTGTTGAACACATGGTGTCCTCGTATGGTCGAGGAGGTGCGCATGCCTTACGGAAATGCGTCAGTAGTGAAAGTGACGGTTATGCGCGATAACAGTAGCAGCCGCTGGCTAGACAGTCCTAATTTATGCATGTATAGAGAAAGAATTTGTTTTTAAATAGAAAACATAGCTTGAACATTAAAAGGAAAATTTGGGTGTCTAGAACCCGACAATCCAATTTTCCAACCACTTGACGATGGCTGTATGCATTAAGTGTCAAAGCCAATAACCGAAAATAGAATAGAATAGTATTAAAGAAAAACTGTAAACACAGTATATTTAATACGGTTTATCATTAGAACGAGTAAACAATAACCTCGCTGGCCAGTTTTATAACAATTTATGGTTTACTCCACGGATATAACAAAAAAATATTGTTTTTATCTACATGGTGGCGTCCAACCAGTCTCAGCTAGGACTGTATGAAGACTCTAAACACATTAGCAGGTTAAATTCAGTTAATTTGGTATGAGTACCAGGAGGACATACTTATAACAAAGGCAAATAATGTGGCGAATAAAGTGGCGGTAATGGGTTTTTTTTTCGATCTTTCAGGGTCATCCCACCCAGGTCCGACGACCGTCCCCCTAGGTGGTGCACTGCAGCCTGAAGGCTTATTGTACCTTGACCCCTACTCCTTCCCATTCACACACCATTTATTCCATAACTTGGATGGTTGCTGCTCGGTCCGTTCGTTCACCCCGAGCAGAACACCGCGTGCCGTTGCCTAAAACCGACAACGCCGGTCACCCATCCAAGTTATGGGCGCGCACTTCACTGCTTAACTCCGGAGATCGATGCTGTCGATACAACCGGAGCAGCCACAAACGCGCCTGGCGGTAATGGGTAGCAATTATTCCAACTTGAAAGTGCCCTTCCCCCAGGTATGTATTACGGAGTTCTTAAGTAATGACCCAAGGACTGGACCAAGAGTTTAAGGAACCATGATTGTCGAAAACAAAAATATTGCATACCATAATTATTTTCTTTGTAATCAAATTACTAGGCAGGAAGAGGACTCACTTAAAAACTAATACTGGCCTGGTATCTGATTTGTAGGTGGTGTGGAAATAAGGAGGAGACCCCTTCTCCGTCAAATAAGAATGTAGAAGTAGAGTCTATAGATCAATACACACTAGGCGCTCAGGTCTTGATTTGCCAACGCCAACGGTCCGATCAAATATCTAACGTTCTATTTAAATAAATGATATTTAAGTAGCATTAAAAACGTTTGACCGGACCCTGAGCGAACCAAGATCTAAGTGCCTAATGTGCATTGGCGGGCCCTTGATATAGTATATTACATTACAAGTGTGGAAAATGACTAATTTTACACAAGTGGGATATTGTAGCACGAGGCATTAATGCCGAGTGCTACAATATTTCCACTTGTGTAAGAAAGTCATTTTCACACGAGTACTGTACACTTTTTTCCTACGACCACAAATTATTTACCAAAAAAAAAAATAAAGTTTGTCTTTACGGAAAAAATAAAAAACAATTGAGAACTTTGCAACACTAGGGTGATTTTTACTTTGTAACACTAGTGTGATATGTACTTTTCCTCACTGCTATATTATACTGTTTTGACAATATTTTTACATCGAAAATCACCTACCTAGAAGCAATATATAACTTTTATCATTTTGGAATTTAAAAAGGCCCTCACTTAATAAAAATTGTATGGTTTGGTTAGGTACTAACGGTAATAGTTTAATACGGTTTTCTGCTATTTCTAGGGTTTTTAAAAATTATTGATACTTACATATTTTAAACACTCTTCTAAATAAAATGTAAGTAGCGCATATCCAAAATATTCCGTTTTTTAAAAATATCAGTAAACAAACTTACGGGACCGGGAGTGAAAAGGGTGCTGGGTGGTCTAAAATTGGTACAACGAGTTAACGAAACTGAACATCACATGTAAAATTAAGTAGAAATTACATTGTTTCCTCATATTTTTAAGAAAAATTATAAAAAACATGAAAATTATAAATGCATAACCTAAAGTCTTAAAAGTTAGAAAAAACGACTACTAAACGTCAGTTATACCATGCAAAATATGGAAAGCATTTGGCAACGTCGATAGGGTCTGATTCTATTTATAAATGGATAAAAGAAAGTGGGTTAATAAAGTGTGTATAAGCCTCAAGTTTAATTAAGGGATTAAAAAAGAAGATTTAACTACTTGTTTGAGTACGCGAAGACAGAGAGAAAGGAATTTGATCTATAGGAGTTTTTCTCTGTCGCTTTAGGTTGAACGATTAAGCGGCAAGGCTGCCTCTATAAAGTGCGTGCTTAAAGGTAGGAAGGAGATTTTTAAATTGATCTACTTACCTGACAACACTGCCACTGAGCGAGCAGTCAGTGAAAGTTGTTTTTGTGGTATGTCTATTTTTGTTTATGTTTTTATTTTTCGGAAATTTTATTATTACTCTTTTTAATATTAGAAGAAAGCTTATACTGTGTAGTAACTTAACGTTAATAAGATGATTTTCGCTAATTTGGGTTCTACTGTTTAAGGTAAGTAAAAATTTTTACTTTACTATGTCACTTGCAAAACCAATAGCAGTTTTTAGAATGACATCATAATATATATCACACGAGTGTTGTAAAGTACTTTACAACACTAGTGCTGTAAAGTACTTTGCAACACTAGTGTGATATAACGCATTTTCTGTGCATGAAACCAGTGTGCTGTTTGCTATTTTCACAATTGGTCGTAGGAAAATTATTTTTTATAGGCAAAACTGCCGGACGACGGTTCTACCGATAAAATAATGAACCTAAAGACATTATTAAAACTTACAAAATCACTGACTGGACAGGACCGGACTTAAGACGAATGCTATATTTGGCACATATTATCGACCTTGACAAATTACTGAAAAGGCAATTCGCCTCTTAATTAGATTAGATTAAAAAGTTCCTTCTAGCGACTACATACCTACTACTAGTCACCTTAACATCTTTTTCCAAAAGGCTTTCGCTACGGCTCTGTTCCAAACTGTCTTTTATGTGAAAAGATATTAATTTTCTTGTCCAAATTTCAGTTGATTTCTTTTCAAGAGAACTTCGTGCATTGTTAAACTTTTGTGTTGCAAAATAATTTCTCTTCTTGAAATAAAACTTGTTAAATTCGCGTCAAAAATAAAAGCGCTCTGTTACACTTGGCTAGTTATATTTAAAAACTTTTTATTATCTCAAAGTGCAAGTAATAAAACTGTGGGCTAAATTAATTTCGTTTTTATTGTCGGCTGCACACACTAAAATATAAACTTAAGTTTGTTGTATAAAACATATTTTTAAAGATTATGTTTTTTTATATGTACATGATTCTTCCATATAAATGTGTAAATAAAAAGTGCAGCATCTTTGATAAAATTTTACGACAGCTGGTTGGGAAGATGAATTTCATTTTGGAATTCGTATTTTTATAAAACGCGCCAAGATATAAAAGTAAAATTTACCTAAGTTAGAAATTTATGACAAATAAGGTAAATCGTGTAATATTTTGTAGATAAAACACACAAACTTTATTTTACTCTGATACAGGTTGCTGTAACCAAATACCCGGTTTTCTTCTAATAATACAGGAAATAGGATAAGTAAAACTAAAAGAATTTTGAACTTTCATTGTCCTTACTAATTCCTAAAGCTACTTAGTTTATATAGTATGGTAAATCATCAATCCTTGACAGAGTTTGGTGCAATCAAGCGTGAGGTTCTTCACCAAGGGGTATCTCCATACTTGATTTACTAAAAATATTTTAGTTGTTTTTACTAAAGACTGTTTCTTTAAATTTGCGCTTTTTCCAATGAGGTTCCCTGTGAACGACCCGTGCTTCTGACCACTTAATAACATGTTCTTTAGACCAAAAATGGTCAACGGTTTCAGACTCGAGATGTTTCCTATCTGAGTATGATGCTTATGTTTAAAAAATTATTATATTTAGCGGGCGTTCTAAGCAAGCTGCACATTACCGCGGAACGGAATGGAATGGAATGAAAGGAAACGAAATGGATAAGAAATTTTGAATTATCGCACATTCGTATTGAGTTTTTTTTAGGTGGAAAAAGCAAGTGTTTTACGGCTTTTAATTGGTTAATATGCCATAAAATATTGCCCAGCTTAAAACCCGCCTGGCAACAGGTAGGTACTTGACAATATTGTTTTTATATGCCCTTAAAAGTCACTGAATAGTAAACTTGGTTGGGGAACCTCAGAAAAATTCGCTCAGGTAGCAATCAAAGCGATTCCATTCCGTTCCGTTTCATGCCTCGGTGTTTCTATCCGCAATAGTGTGCGGGCTCCAATTAGTTATGCTTTTCAAAATGTCCGTCCGCTTCTATTCCATTTCGTTCCGCGATAGTGTGCTGCTTGCTTTATTTTACCAATGTACGAAACCCCACATTCACATGGTACCTGGTAGATACACTCTGTCTTCTGTTGGGATGTTTTAGGTTTCGTGTTTGTCAGAATGCTCCTAAGAGCTATTTCGGACTTGAAAACCGTTTTGATTTCGTATTTTCTGGCTATTCTTATAATCTTTTTTGATGTTCCTTTAATTTATGGGATTGTTAAAAGAATGTGTGCATCTTTCTCAGGTGGTCTCACTATTTGTTTCACATTACATTTCTCAATGATTTTTTTGTAAATTTCTCGGTGTAGCCATTCTGAAGCAGATCGGTCTTGATGATATACAGTTCGAAATTAAGGGGTGCTTCGTCTCTCCATATTGTACTTGCTCTTAATTAGTTTGGTTGCTTTAGAATGGTCTGACCAAAAATTATAGTATTGTTTCCCCTACGTATAAGCCATGCAAAAACTATAAAGACAAATAAATAAATAAGGTTTTTTACCCCTATTTTGCTAATTTATTTTTACCTAAAAACTTTTTATTTCATTCTGGTTAATTTTTATATTATAAATATTTATGCTGGGATTTTTATTTTAAAATAATTTTGGTTGTTAAGGTAAAAAGCTTTCATGAAAAACAAAACTGCTCACACTTGGCTAGTTACAATGAAAAACTTTTATTTTCGCAAAGTACAAGACAATAAAACTTTAAACTAGATTAATTTTGTTTTTACTGTCGGCTGCACATCTTAAAATATAAAGTTAAGTTTCTGTACGAACACAGTTTTAACCAGATCATGTTTCGTATATCTTCAAGATTTTCTTAGTGTTCAAATAAAAAGTGCATCAAAGCTGATAGCGTTTTACGGCAGATGTTGAAGGTATGAATTTTATTCTAATTTTGCATTTTTATAAAACGAGCTAAAATATAAAAATAAAATAAAGTTTGTGACGAAGAAGAAAACGGGTTGAAAATTTTGCCTTACGGTTCTATGAAAAAAGCGTAGATACCCTACATCAAGATACTTAGTGGCCAGTTGGGATCTTTACGTTAACGCGCATTTAACAAATCTGTATGTTGCTGACCGTACATATTTAAGAACAAACAGTTTCGGACCTTCGAATAACTTTTATAAATCATTAATACATTTTCCTAAAATCATAAAAACAAAAATTTTTTAAATGTGTACATTAAAATATCTTTTTCTGTGATAAAACAAAAATCTCCATATTTCCAATCCGTTTTCTTACCTCCATAATTGGTACAGATAGAAGGCAACATATAAAAATAAAAGTATGGTCGAAGATATATTACCCAATTTCATAAATTTACTTGTTTTCTCTTACTTCCGGTTTAGCCGAAACGACACTACCTTTTTGTTTATTAATTAAACAGTCGATATCTTTTTATTTATTTAAATAAAAAATGTTATTTTGAGTACAATGACACTCCATTTTCTAATTTTTGATATTTACCCTTTTAATATTTGTAATTCTTAATTTTTAATCTGGAGAAAGCGACTACCCGGTAAATATTTTACAATGTAGTCACGACAAAGTAGATACTTAGATCTATTTTTCGTAACTTCTTGGACAAAATTTACAGTTTTGTCGCGTTAATAGCAGTCTTAATTTTTAAAAAAATGGAGTGTCATTATACTGGAAATAACATTTTCTTTATAATAAAAATATACAAGCTTTTCCATTTAAAATAAAAAAAGGTAATGTAGTTTTCGGCTACCTACGTAACAAATTTTATTTTGATATTTTAAAAAATAAAAAAAGGTAGGGCCTAGAGACACCAGGTATATACGGTATATTTTCTCGGAAACTATTAAACCGATTTAAAAAAAATGAAGGCACGTTAATAAAAGAATTTAAAACACTTTAAGATAAGGTATTACTTGACCTCCTTTCCCATTTGAAGTTTTTGACATTATTTGTGTTTGTGGAGGGAGAGGATAACCATGGACAAGTAAACTTTCACTCTTAAAAGAAAAATATACGTGTTTAAGGATTTTCTACAAAATACGGAATTATTCTGGCTAGCTTGTTTTAATTAAAATGCAAGTATAAATAATAATAATAAAATTATAAAACATTTTTTAAAATATTACACTTTAAACATTTTATAAACTTTCTGATTTTAATTGCACTTAGGCAATAAACGTACATCTCAAGCATAAAACAATCAACGACAAAATGAATTATTTATTTGAAAATGCATTAGCTTATTGCTCAGCTTCTTCCTTTAAAAATGCTGAATTATTAATCAAAAATAAAACTACATCAAATTTTATTATACTTTGTTTAATTTAAAAGAATATATTCCAGGCTATATGGTTTACAGAAAATAGTTTTTAAGTAAATATTTAAAAACAGGCATTATTAAAGTAATATTTATTTATTGCCATTATTTTTAAACAAAGCATGGTGCTTTCAAATGTTTAAAAAAGTTTTCACCCATTTTAAAAAGTATATTTGAAACCTATGGTTAATTTGCAGCTAAACATAAAAATATTAGTATTTTTAAGCTTTTTTTCATATTGTTTTGTTTTTAACAAAAATATATTTTAAATATGTAAATAACACACACTCGTTAATATTCATACTATTAAGCTAGTGTGATTATTTTATTATTTAATTTTTTCAGACCCTTATTTATTTTATATCTTTTTAAGATTTAATAAAAATTATAAATTAAAATGCGAATCCAGTAACAATAGATTGTGTAATAAAATTATTTTTATTTTATTTATACGTTATTTATTGGTCTCCAATAGGCCATTGATTATTGGTCCTTCCAAAACAACAAGATAAAAAATAAATAAATAAAATGCGAATCAAGTAACCATAGACTGTGTAACTTAAAATATATGTACAGGGATCTCAAAAACTGCTGCAGCTACAGAGTTGGTTAAAAGGGGAAAGAATTGTAGTTTTTAGAGCTTAGTTTAAATCGCTTATTGTTTTGTCTAAAAATAGCATGGTTACTAGATATTTTGAAACGATCGCTTTTTCCAAAAATGTGTTTTCTTTGTAGCTTAGTTAATATGTGGAACAGAAAAAAGTATGAATAGAAAACTTGTGGATAATTATATCTTCAATAAAACAATGTAATCTGGTGTTTAATATAGTAGTCCGTTTTTGATCTACGACATAAACTTGCACTTTTTAATGGAAAGAATAGTTGGCTATGACATTTTTAAAAACGCCTTTTCCGATTAATACCAAGATACGTTTTTAATTCAAAAATAACGTAGTTTTAAAGAAAAAAATTTTAAATTTGTAAGTTTACTTGTTGGCCACTAAACAAGTAAACTAGTATTGTTGAAAACTAATTATAAATTGTTTTTTTTGACAGCTCTTCCAATAAATATTTATAGTGATGGATTGGGTGAAAAAAAAAAGTCATTGTTAATCAAACTAGTTTCATCTTTTACTGCTAGATAACATAAAAAAATTAAAAATAATTATGTCCAAAACTTGTTTTTTTTTTAAAGTATATCTTGATATACTCGTATATTATTAAAAAGCTAATAAGAAGGCCTTTTAAAAAATGTCATAGCCAACTATGGTTTCAATTTAAAAAATGCAATTTTATAAAGCAGCTCAAAAGCGATTACTATATTCAGATTTTACCATTCTGTTAAGAAGATAGATATTAACTGAGCTACATAGCAAAAAAAAACACTTTTTTTAGTATTTAGAAGGCCATAATTTTTTTGGACAAAACAAAAAGTGATTTTAAGTAGGTTCTAAAAACTACAATTCTTTTCCCATTCAACTATCTTTATAGCTGCAGCGGCTCCTAAGATCCCTTTACTTAACATTGAAAAAACTTACTCTTTATACAGGGTGTCGAATAACTCAACCAACAAACTTAAATTGCAAAGTTTAGACGAGTGTGTTGAGGCTATAAAAAATCTCTAAGACACTCTTACTTTTTGGTGGTTACTACTTTATCCAAATATGCCGTTTTATTTTATTTATGGCATTCTAGATTAAAAATTACAAATAAAAAAATAGAGGTTAGATGTCAGAAAGTAACGTCGTTCGTGGTGTGTCATTGTACGCCATTTCTATTCAAATATTTAGGTAAAATTATACCGGATGTCATACTTAAAATTAAAAGGGTAAAAAAGTTATAAAAACAATTTCATTCATGAAACAACGCACATTTATCTGTTATAAGCTATGTACCAAATTGTATTTTAATATCTTAAGAACTAAAGAGTTAGGAGGGTAAATAATCGAGTACGGACCTCAGTATTTACTAAATAGGGCAATCAATATTATCAAAACTAATTGCTTAAAATATACGAAAATATTGGAAAATAAAAATAGTAATAAAATTATTACTTTTAATAAAATGTTTCATAACTTAGTATTATATGACTCGCTTTTCATTTCTAAATTTTTAGTTTTATTTTTTTGTATTTAAATTTTGACAAAAAGTATAACATCAAAATGCCCCTAAAAGCCTTAAAATCTAACAGATTTTAACGAAAAACTATGAACCATGGGTTAATCAGCTGACCTAAATATACTGTGCGTCCCTGGATAGGCCTTACAAGAGGACAAATGACCCAAACATTTTTGAATTTAAAAATTTTATTATGGAAAACATGATCGCATAATCTAAAAACTAATGAATACAAAATTTTACTTCGATCGGGAATATACAGGGCGAGTTAAAATTAAAAATAGAAAAAAATGACCACAATAAGTACCTTCATTTTTAAATATTACTGACAATTGTATAAGTTAAAGTTGTAAAGAATTAAATTTTATATCAAAATTTAAAGTAAAAGACTTAAACTAAAAAAATAAATATTTTTTTGCATTACACATTAAGGCATTTTGAAATACGTGGCTTGAGGAAGCAAATTAAAACACATCCTTAATAT
Organism: Listronotus bonariensis; assembly: GCA_014170235.1. Classification (NCBI taxonomy): domain Eukaryota; kingdom Metazoa; phylum Arthropoda; class Insecta; order Coleoptera; family Curculionidae; genus Listronotus; species Listronotus bonariensis. Next base: position 58,903 of record JACEGR010002211.1, on the reverse strand, counting down.
TAAATAAACTACAACATTTACTTAAACAATTTTTAATTATATTGCTAATTTATTTTTGGTTATTTTTAAATTTAGCATTCCTCTGTTTTGAACCATGAGACCAGTTTTTTAAAAATGTCGTTTTAAAATTCAAACATTTTTGGTTCATTTGTCCTTTTGTAACACCTATCCTGGGACACACTGTAGACAGTCAGAGTCATGATTTTTTTCTAAGAAATCGGCAAGTTAGAAAATTCAAAATATGGTGATATTACATATAGCATAAAACAAAAACAATAAACAAATTGGATATTTTATTTTTAAACTATAAATTATATTATTTAAATGACCAAAAGGCGGATTATTTGCAAAGTGCGTATATATGCATTTAATTCATATTTTGTCAGTTTTATTTTAAAAATGTATATTTGTCCGAAATTATAATTTTATCAGCATACTTTCATATCTTGAGCATTATCAAAAAATTGACAACACCAAGCATGGGATCTCCTAGGCAATTAATACTGATCTTATAAAAATAAATACAAAAAAAGTCATTACAAGCAAATTTAGAATATCTCCGAACACTCTATTATGTTTTTTTTTATATTTTTATGTCGGCGCCGCGCCGGCGCGGCGGTAGACTAAACATTGAACTGTAATTCTTGGACTGTACTGTAATTCATATTTTTAGTTATATCTGCTTAACAAACTATTTTTAAATCGACTTGTAATGCATCTTTTTATTCTTATTTCTGATAAGAATATAATAAACGCCTTTTATACATTTTCAGGTAAAACAATTGTTTACTTTTTTTCAAAAATTCTATGCATTATAAATAAAAATCTCTTTTAGCATTTTGGGAGCTTCTCTAACCCTATTTTACTATAAGGATAAATTAAGAGTTGTATCGGTATGCATATTTGGTCAAGAAATTTATAAAATTGCATATTTAAAAGGCACACAAAGCATACACAGCCTGTCTTCGGAAGTTCTTACCAAATGGGAAACTTTTTAATTAATAACTTTACGAAAAAAGTACCTTCTCATAAAAAGTCATGCTTGATTGGAAAATACATTTTCACACAAATAACTGTATGTTGAATGTACAGGGTGCCTTAAACTAGATTTACTTTATTGGATCCAGTGGCGTCTTAGTGGGCACCTCAGCCAATATTATTGAGAGAAAAATGTGCGTCACCGGCTTATCTGTAATTTTAATACTTTTTCTTATGAAACATCAAAAACTAATTTTTAGTATTATACATTTTTTTCGGGTCTGGCTTTTATATTTAAGATATTTATAAAATACCAACTTTTATAAAACAAATATAGCCTTGTATCTCAGAAACGAAGCAACTAGGGACATATGTTTATAGAAACTTTTCTTTATAAAATGACATAAAAAATCCCCCTATAAAGTTTTGTACCGTAATTAAGAAATACCCTATATTTTAATTTGGAAACAAGTCTTTTTAGGCCACCCTGTACATCCAACACACAATTATTTTTGTAAAAATATATTTTCTCATCAAGCAGGACTTTTTATAAAAGGCACTTTTTTTCGTAAAGTAAATAATTAAGTTTCCCATTTGGTGGCGATTTCCGAAAACATACAGTGTGCCTACGTAAATTGGAGGCAAATGGGAAACTTTTTATTTTTAATTTAACCAAAAAAGCTATTCCTTATAAAAAGTTCTGCATGGTCAAAACCTAAAATTATCAGATATCAAATTGTTGTCCAATTATGTGCGAGGTTTGGCCAAAATGGAATTTTGCTCAAGAGTAAAGTACCTGAATTTTTGCTAATATCGCAAATTGTTATAAAAAAAAATGTTTAGAATTAAAAATTACTTCTAAATATGCAGTTTTGCTCATTTCCAAAAAAAAAATGTTTTTTTTCTGCGATAATGGTTGAAAATTTAGGTTTGTATATTAAGGCACTATATTTCATGATTATAAATGTCATTGGACAGTTTAAAATAAACTTTTTAAATTAATTGTTATTAAAACAAAAAGAATGTACAATGCACTAATGTGCAAAAGTAAATACATTTACTCAATTTTGGCAGAAAAACAAAATCAAATTTTTTTATTTTTTTTTTGAAATAAACAAAATTGCATATTTAAAAAAGTAATTACTCTTGAGCAAAATTACATTTTTGGCCAAACCTTGTACATGACTGACACAATTTGATATCTGATAATTACATTTTAGGTTTTAGACCATGCAAAACTTTTTATAAAAAATACCAACTTACGTAGACACACTGTATGTATATTCCGCCCTTTATAAATGCCTATAAAAAAATTAAATTTTTAATAAATCCATTCGTGTGTCGAGCGAGTGGTTAGTGAATAAATAAAACGAAAAAATGTGTTAAATACAGTACTTACCACCGAAACGTTGCGTGCAGTGACTAGAAACAGACGGGCCGTTCACATACCCCGTCTGCTGGACTGTTCCATAATTTACAACAGCTATTAGTCATATCGATCCAGCACTAATTCATTTTATAAGTTCCATTTGGCTATAAATTTACATAAATATCGTTCAGATAAGAATAATAAAAAAACTTTGGATAGAGCTTATCAACCGTATATTAACCGGCATATCGGTCTTTTTTTTGAAATAAAAACCGATTAAGATTTTGATAAATTCCTTTGGTTATTTACACTGGCACTATAACCAGAATGAAAATAATTCTCTACTGTCACAATAATACAGTGTTTGTCTTAAGTCAGAACCCCTTTCTAACTTTTAAATTGTGGGGAATTTTTCATGAAAACTTAGGGACTTTGCGTAAGATAACATTAACCAAATTTAGACAATAAATGACACATAAAAATATCAAACTGAAAGTTGGGCGCCATTTTGAAAACCAAAAATTTAATGAAAGGGTGGGTCTTGTGGCACATAATTTTAAAGCTCCTGACAGAGTACTTTATGACTCCAGAATATAAAGTCAATTTCTTTACCTAATACAAAATGGCGGTACTTTAGAAATTACCGGAATACCTTATTAAGATGGCCATATTTTCAAAACTAATAAAGTTATGTATACTTAATGTTATATTTTCTTAAAGATCTTTTAAATAGTGACATGGGTAATAATATACAGGATAGGACAAGAAGCACATATTTTTTAAAAACACCCCTGTTATTATATCACCATTAAAAAGATATTTAAAAGAGACCTTTAAGAAAATATTACATTGGGTATATCTAATTTTATTAGTTCCAGAAATATATTGCATCTAAATTAGGTATTTGAATAATTTTCAAAAATACCGCCATATTGTAGTAGAAAAAACATTGTCTTTATATTCTGGGATTATAAATTGCAAGTAGCAGTTCTCAAATTTTTATGAAAAAATACCAAACAATTCAGAAGTTAGGGAGGGGTCCTATTTTCAAGTTCTGTATACAAAATAATCTCTGTTTTTGACGATGGAATTTATATCATACCGTTAAACTCTCTGAAGACTGAAGATCTTATTTTCATGATATTCGCCATAAACCCGGTTAAGCCACTTTTAGTCTAAAGATCCGAATAGGAAGAGACCTGCACTCATCTGTTTACAGAAAAAAACAATATTTTATGTTAAATATTTACTAGTTTCATTACAAGCTGAGTCCAGAAATGCATTAAACAGAATAAGAACATTTGAGCGCATTTTGTGATTAAACAGAATCAGCCAAAACGATGATAAGTACTTAAGATGATCGTTTAGTTAGCATTATAAATGAATCTGTTTTGTGTGGTTGTTAATTGTGTTGGGTAAAATAGTATTTTTGTTAAGTGGGGTTTTTGATATACATACTCCTTAAAAATAAATACATTTTTGATTCAATTTATGGCAAAACATTTTTATTTTATTTTTTTGTAAGTTTTGCTGTTTAAAACATTGCAAAATATTAGGTGCTATATATTTCTGTAACCGCAAGAAAAATGCATTTTTAAGATACTCGGATACAGGGTGTCCTATTTTAAAAAATGCAACTTTGGATTGTATCTAAAAACTAACACATTTATATTTATTGAAGGTCCACCCCTGCATCATACGTAAAGTTGTAAAACTTTAGTATTTAAAGTTTTTCTATTTCCATAAATGTTTAAGTAATAACACATAATAAAACTGGACAAATTTTGAAAATCACCCCGTATCATCCAAACCAATCAAGTTAGCGTGGATCTGATTGCGCCATTAAACTAAACACATAAAGAGAGAATGGGACACTAGCTAAGTTTTTTGCATCTCTTACTATTAAGCCTATACCCTATAATCTCAACCAAAAAAAACCCCCTGTACACTGTACAGTTTTTTGTACAAGCGATCAAAACATTTTTTTAATTTAGACTGTATTAAAGGTCTTTATTAATCTATCTGCGCAAGGTATAACCTGTACAGGTAAACCTCTTCGGAGGACCAAAGTGTGTGTGCCGGTATAAGCTTGTAAAAAAGCTGAGAGAAAGGACTTAGAGGGTATTGTAATTTGAGAAGAGATTTTAATAAAAAACACTATTAATAATTTTTGCTTTATTTACAGGGAAATGGAAATAGAAAACATAACTTCTAACAATAAACAAAATTATTCCGTAGTTACAGAAATATTTTAAATATTTTAATGGTACATTATTTACTTGTCAATAAATATTGCACTTTTTTTAACAAACATATTTTTACATTATTTACAATTTTAATTTTGTATTATTAAAAACAATAAAATGTAAGACTTGAACAAATAAAAATTGCGTACATGGTTTTATATTAATAAATTAAAATTAACCTGTCAAAAGAAAATTTAAAAGGTTTATAGGTGATTTTGTTTTTTTGCATAGTATAAACAAAAATTATTATTATCAGAACAAGTAAATTTAGGTTTAGGCTATTATGCAGAGCATTAAAATTATTTGTAAGCTTATGTAACAAGAGTGGCTGTTTAAAGGTTAAGTTACACATTAGACTGTTTCAAAATTTAAACACAGAGAGACAGAGTGTCCAGTAAACCTACCGGCAAGCTTTGGAGGGTGATACTTTAACAAAAAATCGGGAAAAAACTTCATATGAATATATTTTCTAAACTTCTTCGTTTTTAAACTTAACTGTCATTAATTTAAAATTATAGTGTTTTATAACTTCTATACCGTTTTTATTATTCTTAAAGTTATCTATGCATTAAAAAACATTTTTAACATGAAAAATATATCATCATTGTCGTCCGTAAGGGCTTTACCTAAATATTTTCATTAAAAAATGGTACGCTACTATTTCTTCCTATAAATAAAAATATTATTTTAATTTTTTGTTTAACTTTAAACAAATTTGATCTCCTAACTTAAAAGACAATATAAATTGATAGATAATATATTCATATATATTTTTTTAATGAAAAATCACCTCTTAAGATTGTCGGTAAAGTTTCACCTGTCACAACCTGTATTCAAATGCAAATAAATAGTTTAATTAATAAATCATTGTTGCTCCTTTTATGTAAAACACATACCCTAAAGTGACATACGAGTATATTACTTTGGTCAATGGTTACTTTAAATATTAAAAATAAATTTACACCTATATATTACAACTATTATCACTGTACAACTTGATGATTTACGCCTTTAAAAAATTATCCCCAATTGTTGTGTGTGGTTCTGGACAGGATGTTGTAGTTACCTAGGTATGGATGTTGTCTAAATACTGGTTCATAAGATGATAAATTCGCTGCATACCCGAAGACATCTGAAATAAGAAATGTTTTTAATAGCGTGATAAACAATTTGTATATTTTCACTTGTAATACCACTAGTGCTTCATTTATTTCTAGAATTTGTTGTAAGGCCACGAATATTTTTAAAATTATCCATAGCCGCAGGCGAGGGAAATTTTCTTAAAATATTCGTGGCTAAGAAAACATTTCTGAAATAATTTAAGCACGTATGGTATTCGGCAAGAAAATTCCACACCAAATTGGTTTTCAATAATATTCTTTTAAATTTTATGTTTGTGCCTTTGACACGAGCTTTAAAATGTGTACCATAAAATGAATATTTTTTATTTTACCAATTGTAGTTGCAAATATATATGATTTTAGAGTTTATCATAGTTTATTAATTTATAGTATATTAAATTTGTAATACTAGGTGATAAAAAAGTACATTTTGATTTTTTCACTTATGCCTGGCTTTCATTTGCTCTTCAATTACTTCTTCTACTCCAGCCTATGATATTATTTAACCAACTCTAGTTGTATATAAATAAAATTTAAAACTAACCTTACATTCTTTCATATTATGGTACGTCTAAGCAAAGAATACAAATCCATAGAACGTCACAAGTGAGATTTCAGCATATCCTGAAATTTTAGTACCTACCCTGACCAGGTAGCGAAAGTAGTCCAATCGATTAATAGATAACTCGACATGGACATCGACCAATTATCCGATTGGTCCGATGCCAACTTTCGCTATCTGGTGGTCAGGGTAGGTACTTAAATTTTGGGGTACGTTGAAATCTCATAAGCTGCGCAGTCTTGAATTATGCTCACAGCATTTACGACGTATAGACTTCCAACGACCAGTCCGATTTAAGGGAAAGCGCCAACGTCTATTTGCGAGTATTAATAATTCGGACCACATGTGAGTGTGCTTAAGAATTCAACATAACCTAACAAAGCAATTTTTGATATAAACATGAGCGGAGGATGTGATATTACTAATAAAGATGAGAAAATGCTTGTATTTCAAGCAATTTCCGCAATGGAGCAAGAATGTACGATAGATCCATTTTATTTTGGATGCTTGAAATCACGGACACAATACATCGATTCAAACAAATGGCGCCAAAAACGTCGATACTTACGGTGCTAACGATCCAACCCGTCAGTACTGTTAGCACTAGGGTGTGACGTCACATGTAACGTCATAGCTTTCACAACGCTAAAGGTAAGCGTGAAAAGCACGAATCGGATCGCGTGTTGGTACGCTATGAGCGCTGTAAGCATAATTCGGATCGCGGCCTAAGATACTACAACTAGTAAAAATTAAAATTTTCTTTATTTTTTTACAAAACAAATTTCCTGAAAACATGTTCACTATAATTCGCACCAAGGTACCCCAGGGGAAAAAAATCCAAAAATACTTAAACTGTCATGAAAACGCAATTAAAAGCACACATTTGTGTGGTCAAAAAATAATGGTGTGGAATGTTCACATAAATTTTATTATTTTACTTATTTGTTAACCTAGAGACAAGTATTTTTCTATAGTAAAATAATTTAAACAACTATCAATTTTCATATAATTTCTTACTTCCATAGTCAACCTGCTTACTAAAGAAAACTTTTTGACAATAAGAAAAAGTAACGGTGTTGCTTTTCCTAACATAATAAATTATGATGGTCCTTTCCTTATACAGTGTGGCCCACAGGTGTTACAAGTGAACAACGGTTTAAAAATTTTGGAATTTTAAATTACCATTTTAAGAAAGTTGGTCGTATGGTTCAGAACTAATAAATACAAAATTTTAGTCGAATTTGTAATATACAGGACAAGATATAAATAAAAATATGAAAAGTTACCAGAAATAAACTACTAGTATTTTTAAAAATTAAAGAAAATTGTTTAAGTAAATGTTGTAAAGAATTAAATTTTATTTCTAAATTTAAAGTTAAAGCGGTAAAGTAAAAAAATGTTTTTGTATTTTTTTATATGTTAAGCATTAACACCTAAATACTCGACATGAGAAATCAGAGTTTAAAAACAATCTTGAAAATGTTTATTTTTCTCATTTTGCCACTTTTTGCTCAGTATTTAAGATTGTAATGTAAAAAGATCTTTTTTTTCACTTTAATTTTTAAACTTCCAATTTTAACACGTAATTCAATATACTACGAAATTTAAAACCAGGAAAATGATAACATCTTATAAGAAGCTTTTAATTTTCTAGGATATGACCCAACAAAGTCAACTATTGATAAAACTCATTAAGATGAAAAAAATAGTGATTTTAATTACTGCAAAAATTTATTTTAACATTTTTGTGTCAAAATTTACCCGTTTAGGGTAATTTCCTTGCACCTCCTTAAACACAAACGTCAAAAAATTTAAATGGGAAAAGGCACCAAGAGGCCCATATTAAATATATATATATATATATATATATATTTTTCTGTTTTTATTTTTAAAGTCGCTTTAGAAGTTTTCAAAAAAAAAAAATATTTTTTAAAATGTCAAAAAATAGACATACAGGGTGGCCATTTTAAAACAAAACAAAGCTTATTTTGGGCACCCCAGCAATATAGGAAAAAACAGCTTAGATACGTCAAATTTTAATTTTAGCGGGTAACATTTTTGCCACTTTTAACCCTTAAACTGCAACTCTCTGACAGGGGTGAGTCTCACCCTCAAAATCCTAAATGGAAAGAAGAAGGGTCGAGTGATACCTTATTTTAAAGGTCTCTTTGATCCTGATTACAACTGTCAAGCTTAAAGTCTCTGCTGTTATTTCCGTTAATATGAAAGCTTGTTAAAATTTGGATTTTTATTTTTTAATGTTTTATATTAAATTACCTGTAAGAGCGAGTTTCTTGAAACTAAAGGGATATGATAAGATATTCGTAAAATAAATATTCTTGAATTTCAAAATCATTACAAAGAAATGAAAAAGAGCTAAATCTTATTACCTAATTTCCTTGCACTGCAAGGTAGTAGCATCCATCGAAACACTGTCTGATCTGGCGATGCAGATTTTCACACTGGCCAAAGGTTTTCTTTGGAGTCAATTGTCGACAGAGGGCGTTATGGACAATAAGCTACCACGCTTATACGCCATTTTGATTTCTTAAAACGTTTTATGGAGTTTTTGGTATCACCTCTACACCGTACTGATGAGAACCAAAATGGTTCGAAACCGGTCTGCGGCTGGTGATCTCAGTTAACTCCGAAAAACAACTTTGGCCAGTATAAAAAAAATAAAAATTTTCATCGCCAGATCGGACAGTGTTTCGACGGATGCTTCCTTGCAGTGCAAGGATATTACAAGCAGTAAGGAGCTTTAGCTCTTTTTTATTTTATATAAAGATATGATAAGAGGTTAAACGATCTTTGGTTTAGAAGAAAATCCATAAATTGCATAGTTTTAAACCATTGCGACAAATTTTTACTTTAAATTAGGTTTATTATTTTTTATTAGCAATTATGTAAGCACAACAATAAATACTTATTCAAATAGGGTTTAAATTCAAACTAACACTTTTACTAAAGTGGGGGTGTTTGTAATTTTTATGTTTTTGAAAAGTTTAACATCCTGTATCTTGAGAATAAAAATTTACGGACCCATCTTTATAAAAACTTTTCTTTAATTTTTTAATATAGAATCTAGCCTAAAATTTTGTTTAACAACATTCTGTAACACCCTGTATATTTTCCGTTTTGGTGCCTTTCTTTAATTAAAGTCTGTTTTTACTATTCCCAAACAAAAATAAACTTATGGGCAAGCACGACTTCAACCGCCATGGCAAACATCGAATAGCTTTAATAAAACTGACTTTCATTCATATTAAAATACCGCCTTTTCTGGAGACGTTTGGAAATGGAAACAAAATCATTCGGGTTCTCGGTCCATGTTTACATTCCATTAGGTACTAAAAGTGTCGATATCGTATACGAACTGACTAGAATCACTACGCATTAATTTAGATTACTTTGTGCTAAGTACACAGTTTCCAAGAAGAATCAGTGGTGTATCATACATTCTGATATTGTAAACTAAGTAATAAAACAGTTTTTTTTATTTTAACAGATTTATATATTAAAAAATTAGGTAATGTATGTTTAAAATTATCCATTGAGTATGTTCTTTAAATAAAATGCTGCTCAATTCAACTGCAACTATTTTTTTTGTTAAATTTGAAATTGTTTTTACTCTTAAATAAAATGCAGTAACAAAATGCGGTTTGTACTATTTTGTAGAAAAACTCTTAACAAAAAGATATTCCAGTTTACAAAAGTTTTTATTGTTTGTATACAGGGACTGAAAGAAAACTCCTATTTTTACAAAAATTTTGTCAAGAACAAAATCGACAAAAAATATTTTTTGTTTTTTAATTTTATAGTGTTATTCAGTAAACCATTCCAAAAAACAGGTTTCTTTGATTTTTGATATCTGCTTTACTTTCCAAGATATTATTTTTATTTCTTTTTCTTTTTAATATTGTCCTTCCTGTACTTAACAGTTTATTGCAGAGGTCAATTTTTTTAGATAATTTTTAAAGTATCCTTTTAAAACTCTATTGGAAATTTATTTTGAAAAAATTATTAACGCGTCAGTAGCGTCGCAAATGTAATGAAATTTTATTTTGTTAAATAATAATCTTCCAAAGGTTTTCGTGAGCACCGCACATTTTGTATTTAGGATTTCAATTGTTTCTTACAATTTTTAAAAACATAGTCATTTATCTTGGGACGGTTTTTACCATTGCAAAAAAAGTTATCAATGGCGTAGTTATTATAAACTGTGCATTCCTCACAGTCTCCCCTTTTTATTTTTAAATGTATTAATTTAAATAAGTAATACTTTGAGATATAAAATTAATGCCTAAATACTATATTTTAAAAGTAAAATTGACAGATGAAAATTTTAAGATGGCGGCTGGGCGCTATTTTTAAAAAAATTAAATGGAAAGGGAAGTCTTGTGATGGAACATTTTAAGGCTGACGATTGTTTTATAACCTCAGAATATAAAGTCAATAACTTTACCTAATACAAAATGGTGGTAGTTTAAAAATTACCTAAATACCTAATTTGGATGGCCATATTTTCAAAACTAATAAAGTTAGATGTACTTAATGGGGATTTTTCTAAATCTCCTTTAAATATCTTTTAAATGATAATGTGATATATTAGGAAAATAACACATTTGATACATCAAACTTTATTAATTTTGGAAATCTGGCCATTTAAATCAGGTATTTTGATATGTTCTTTATTGGTTAGGCCAACTCATTTATTGGGTTGTCTTTTCGTTGGGTACATGACAAAAATCTAGAAAGAAAGGGACCCCTTTGGTCCTGGTCTAGGGGTATAGCTGAACAAGGTCAGCTCGTATACCTCGGGACCAGAAACCAAGCTGTCTCTTTCTTTCTAGATTTCTGGCATGTACCCAACGAAAGACCATCCAATCAAGTATTTAAGTAGTTTTTAAAGTACCGTCATTTTGTATTGGATAAAGGTATTTGCTTTATATTATGGGGTTATAAAATACTTGTCAGGAGCTTCAAAGTGATGTACTACAAGACACTCCTGTCCATTTACCTTTTGTTTCAAGATGGCGCCCAACCTCCATATTAAATTTTTATTTGTTAATTTCACTCTAAAATATAGTTCTTTGCACAAAATTCACATCCCAAAGTCTTACTTTTTTTAATTAATCTGTTCGAAAAATAAAAGGGGGAATGACATTAAATAAATGCACTGTATTTCTGAATGCTCTGTTTTACTTACGAGAGGATTATCGCGTCGCCATGATAATTGTTAATTCGGGCTAATTTAGGATATTTACAAATAATTTAGAACACACGTTAACGTTTTTTTTATATCATAAAATTTTAAAAAAATACGTCTGTAATAAACTGTTAAGTACAGGAAGAACAACAAATAAAAAAATGAAAAAAAAATATCTTGGCAAATGAAGCAGATATCAAAAATCTGAGAAACTTGTTTTTTGAAATGGTCTACTGAATAACACTAAATAAACCAAAAATATTTTTTGTCGAATGTCGCTCTTCACAAAGTGTTTGAAAAAAGTAGGACTTTTTTTCCACCCTGTAAAATAGTAACAAGAAAAACTTAACTCAAATTGGAATAGCCATTGATGGGAAAAACGACGCTTTAATAAAAAAAAATATAATATTAGGGTCAGAAAATTAATTATGTAAAATTTGAAGTTTTAAACTTGTCGACTGGTATATTTAAAACATTCAAAAATACAATTAGACCTTGCAAAACCTTAGGGAAATTATTAAGTATGTTACAATGTAATTTTTGTAAATTGACGTATTAAAATTAAAAAGGTAAAAGTAAAAGCGATAGTTTAGTAGTTATTTGGAATGTTATAAAGATAAAAAATATCTGACTGGACTCCTAATATAAGGTAAATGTAAGTTTTGTATACTAAATTATTCTAAAATTAATTATTTACCTTTATTTACGTGTATGTATGTCCGGGAAAAAAGTACTATTATAAAAAGTCACATTTTGGTACCTCTTAAGAGAGATACAATGTCAATTTTATTCCCGTCACGGAAAAAAGGTTTATATTTCTGGATATGTTGGCTAGGTAGATTTTTATATTGTTACATCCTAAAGAAACATGGTAAAACTTGAAACGACATTTATTTAAAAAAGTCAAATTTTATACATTTTTGACAAAAACCTCTTATAATGTTTAAAATACTTACAAAAAAAAATGAGGTATTTTAATTTTAAATAATACTTTTTGTTAAGGTTTAAGTAAACTAATGAAGATTAACTTTATCCTAAAAATTGTGGTAGACTTGCCACCAAAACTTTGATAGCTGTTTTTTAAATTGTGTTTTAGATCTGCATATGACGGTTTATTGTTATTCTCCACCCATAAATTTAAACTCCTGGACCAGGACATCTTTTGCAAGAACTTTACAACGACTTTTTACCAAGATTTTCCATTTTGGTGTTACTTTCCTCAAATATTTACCTGTTTTATAAGGATATAAAAAAAAGAAGGCAATCCAATATTAGATAAAGGTCCTATGAAAGAGATATCTGCATCTAAGACAGGCTTAAATATTGCTTTTAGAACCTAAAAATTGTAGAGGAGAGTACTATTTTCAACAAAACTATAAATGGATTTTTTGTAGAAGAAATAAAGTCATTGATGTGAAGTCAAAAACAAAGTTGGTGCAAATTCTAAGCCCTGAGACACCCCAGACTCAATTTGGTGAAGCTATAAGAGTGACTTTTCACAATAACTAATATACGTTGATCAAATGGAAAACTAGCTGGCCAGTTTAGTTGTAAGGCCGTAGAAGTGAAGTTTATTAAGGAGCACGTTATGCCGAGCTGGCCCAAAAGCTTTTGATATACCGGGTTGTGCGTCGCCTAACGGAACATAGGAAATTTCAAGAAGGTTAATTATTGGCTCCCCTGTACATTTTACGTAAAAAGTGGAAGATAACTTTTTGAAGAGATCAATATGAAAAATCCTCGTTCTAAGTTTAAAAATTTTAATAAGTAAATCTTAAATTATTCAATTAAATGTAATTGCTAAATTACCCAACTTTCAGTTAAGGTAAAACCAAACAGGCACCTGTAGGGTGAATGTTGTCACTGACATAAGAAATAGTGTTAATTAATTAGTTACAGTATTTGAAAGAAAATTATGTTTATTTCCTGGAGGCTGCTATCTATTTGGTTTTCTCTGGACCAAAAATTTAATAATTTTGTAATTATATTTAATTAAATCATACAAAATTCGCTTATTAAAATTATTTAAATCTTGGCGCTAGGTTTTCTCTTCTCAAAGTTATATTACATTTTTTCTGTAAAATGAATGGGATTTACCCAAAAACGTAATAGACTTGTTTCTGTGCAACAATTTTTTTTAATACTTAAGGATTTGCAAATTATTAAATTTCTTTTTCCACGACCGTTAAAAAAATGCGATTTTTTAAAATCGTTAACATGAAGTTAAAGTACTCCATTCTAGTACACATATAAAGTGTTAAAAAATTTACTTTTTTAACACCTCGAAGCTTTTTTCACACTTTGAATTAGTGTGCTGTTTCAATGCCTACTACAATAAAACTAAAATATTAATTTATGCAATGTAACAAATGTAAACGCGACATCAACTGAACCAAACGGTCAAGTTACCTTTGATTTCGTCATTATTTCTTTTAGTTTATGTGTCACTAGCTTTAAAATTTGACAGTCTGCAAATAAATTTAAAAGAAATTATTGAAAATTAATAATAATAATAAATATATGGATGACTAAGAAATTGAAAAGGAAATTATACTGTTTAGTAGTATTTCTACAAAAAGTAAGTTCACACAATTCTAAAATTAAATAATAAATGCATAGTTATAAAGCGGATAATGTCTCTTAAAAAATAAGGAAGCCATGATTTTTGATTGCAATATAATGGCTGTGCTGCAAAAATTAAAATTAATAAGTTTAGATAAATAAAAACATATACAATATGGTATTTTGGGAAATTTTTATACCGTCGTGAAAAAAGATTGTATGTAACACACAAGTGTCTTTTTTTTTACTCATGGGATTGCCGCACTCGCCTAACGGCTTGTGCTGTAAAACTCTTCATTCGTAAAAAAACTTTATGCACTTGTTACATACATTACTATTAGTACTTTACAGAAAACAAGTCAAGGGAGTAAAATTGGTTCTATAATTAGATAAATGAGTTTTAAACTATTTTTACTCGACTTTAAAAGAGAGAGGTTCTCAATTCAAGAGTATGTTTTTTGTGTATGTTAAGGCGATTACTTCGGCATTTATAGACATATTATTTAATTTTTTTTTAATTTAAAAGAGTGCATTTCCGCGGTGGTCCAAAAAATTAAAAACAAATCAGGATTGAGACAGAAAAAGGTACTTGACCTATTTTTCTCTCTGCCCTACGTTGTTTGTGCGGCAAAGCTGCCTCTAGGTAGGAAAGATAAAGAAGAGATCAGGGGCGCATTCAGGATCTACAACCTTGAGGTACAATTTACCCTTTCCCCTGAACTAAACGAGGAACAAGTAGTGGTTTTTAGTGTATGTTTACCAATTTAATAGTAATAATAATAATTTAAAAAAACAAATTAAACCGACTTCAAAAATTAAATAAAACATACTTAAAAATTTAAAAGCTTTTTTACTTCAATACCATATGGTATTACAAGACTTTTTTTATTTTTAACTGTTTAGTGGGTTAATTTTTTTTAGGTCGGTTAAGGTATTATTTTTTTAATGTTTAAATAATTGTTGTTGGTAATAAACTAGGCTCAATAAAAATAGTAACCCAAAGGTAAAAATAATATCAGTGCTGGAAAATACCATCGTACGTTTAACATTCCATAATAAAAAAAAAAACATTTGTTTGTTAGATTTTTCTAAAAGACAATTCAGTTTGGAAAAGCATAGCACGCCACTGGGTCAAGGGTCTGGCGTTAAACTATAATACGGGAACGCAAACAGTCGACCGGCATTATTCTGCCTTTTATTAACATTCAAATAAATTAATTTGCTAATTAATTTACGGAGAGCTTTTCAACTAAGACGAGGCTGCCGCTTTCCCGAAACGTTGATGCTTTTCAAATGTCAAAAGATGATTGTGATGGGATGGCGGTGTTTACTTAAAATTTGCGAAAATCTATTTTAATTATGTCATATATTTTCGTGTTTTGATGAAAATTTGTTAATAGTGAATTGTTAAAATTTTAATAGGATTTGTACAGTGTCTGCAAAAAGGCAATTAAGTTTTGTTTTTGAGTAAATACAAATAATTCTTAATGATACATTATAGTCCTTAGGCCAGTAATGAAATAGACTTCATGATAATAACACTTTTTAAACCTTTTTACAAGTCTACTACTAATATTCATTTCGCCATATATGAAAGAGGTGCTTTAACCCAGCCTGTCAAAGTCAAATGTTCCGTGTATCGGACTGGGCGAACGCGTCACTTTTTATGTCAAAAAGTTTGACGTAATGTTTTACACGCAATTTTTAAACATTGTACCAAAAATCGTAAGGGTTACAGTCACGAAACCCGCCTAGTCCGATACCCGAAACATGTGTTCCAGCTTTATGGTTTCATGACGGTAACCCATTTTTAACACGCTTTTATTAACTTGGGTTGTAACTATCCATCTATCTATCTATCTATGTAACGGAATCTTTGAGCCTAATTTTTACCAACTTCCAGCTATTCGATTTCTTTGAAACTTTGCAAACGTATTAAGG
Source organism: Listronotus bonariensis (assembly GCA_014170235.1). Lineage (NCBI taxonomy): Eukaryota > Metazoa > Arthropoda > Insecta > Coleoptera > Curculionidae > Listronotus > Listronotus bonariensis. The sequence continues at coordinate 42,915 of JACEGR010002211.1, read as the reverse complement.
ACCCATGACAATGCAATAATCTGCAAACAGTATCCCGTTATCCTAGTTAAGATCGCCAGGAAAAAAAATCCTTTATATTATAAAAACAACACCTGTGTTGCCATCTTTTGGCAACATCCCAAACTTTCTCAGGAACTTTAGCTACTCTTGACAAAATAGCGAAGGAATTTTTTAGTGAATAAACTGGAGCATTTTTACATACATACATACATACATGCATATCGAACTAAAAATGAAAAATAAATAATAGTTTAAAAAACTAAAAAACACGCTTTTATATGCAACCGAACTAAAAATTAGAAAATAATTTTTCATTAAAAAAATATTGTCACTTCAGAGTAAAAAGCGTGGGGTGCATTTTACTATTTTTTCATAACTTTTCCCTCATAGATATTGGCAAATATAATAATTATAACATTTAATATATTAAGCACCCCACGCTTTTTACTCTGGAGTGACAATATTTTTTTTAATGAAAAATTATTTTCTAATTTTTAGTTCGGTTGCATATAAAAGCGTGTTTTTTAGTTTTTTTAAACTATTATTTATTAGAAAAATGTTTAAAAACTGTATGTAGAACATTGTTGTAGACTTGTCCGACAAAAAGTGACGCCTTTGCCCAGTCCGACACCCGAAACATTTGACATTGACTGACAGGTTTAAAGCCCCACTTCCATATATGGTGATATAAATATTCGTGGTAGACTTATCAAAAGGTACCGCCCTGAAAAGGTTTTAAAAGTATTTTTATCATAAAGTACATTTCTTTACTGGCCCAGGTACTATTAGGTCCTGTTTAATATTTTAAAAATAGTAGAAACGGTATAGCTAATTTTGTAATTAAAAAACAACAGAGTAATAGTAATAATAGCAATATGTATCGTGATGTACCAATACATACAAAATGTTTCCATTACAAAAAAAACTTATTTACTATCACTTTATGACCTCGTTATATACATAAATTCAGCTATCAACCAATTTTAAATAGGTAGTTATTTATGTTACAAGTGCATAAAATAATAGTTTTTTTTTTTTTGAATAAGAGTTGTAATGCAGCAATCTCATGATTAAAAAAGAGGGGGAGACACTGTAACAGTGCAGTTTTGCGAATTTAATTACAACGCTTTCTTAGCATATTATTATTTTTTATTTGGTGCCCATATCGCCGTCTGCAGTGACTTAACATCGCAAACTATAAGCTAAAAGCTTCTTGTGGGCCTGACAAGCGTTTCATTAGAGTGACAGTGTGCCCTGTGGCAGTAACCTGATTTTTTTCTTCGAGTATATACTTACTGGAGGCTTCGCTAGCTGTTAGTGTTAACCTTTACAAATGAGATTTTTGTGACCGGTTAATTTTTCTTGTGGTATATGAACCTTTCTCGAGTCCATGCATGGTTTTGAGGGAAGCAGCGACATTTCACATGTCTTTTTAAATCTTTGGCCTGATAGCCGTCGGATTTCGAGTACATTTCAGAGTCGACACGCCGAAATTCGCCTAAGTGGTTCGACAAAGGTCAAATTTTGGTCGAACATTTACAGACTTCAAATGACACTTTTTGACAGACCGTGGCTACGATTAGAAGGCAATTTTGTGATTTGATATAAATTTCGAATAATCTCTGTTAAAAATCATGAATTCTTGTCCATCTTTAGCCTGAAAGGTATGTCTTTTTCTATACTTATATTTTGCGTTAGTATTTTTGCATAATTCACCTTTTTCTTGAAATGTCGAAACCTAACCTCAAAAACACGTTGTCTTTGAATTGGTTTTAATAATTTGGTACTGTTTTAGATAAGCCCGGTTCTATTTTCTATCTATCTATCCCTTTCGCTTCTTTCGTTAACATTTGGAAAGGAAGCCGGATTTAAGTTGCCTGCTTGATGTGAGGCATGCCATTAACCTACCACACAAGCTCACCCCCTTATGATCTACGACCAGTGAATGCCACTTGTCTGAATCCGGAGTTGTAGGCCCCAGCCTGTAACCAGTGGTGAAGAATCCCACTCCAACATCTAGTGGACCTTTTAAAGAGGCTCTGTACAAGCCACATTCGAGCCCCTACTCAGTCCTACGGAGAATCTCAGATAAGTTTGAAACTACCCATATTTAAAACCTTGTAAAGTGCACCATTTAATATTGATACGCCTAAAACAACATATTGCATCCTGAACAAAATCAAACTAGTAAACTTACATTAATTTAGATACTTAAAGTTTTAATTTTGAATTGGTTATATTTGTTAAAGCGATGTAATAATGTTTACAAACGTTAAGCGCTAGAGTCTCTTATGTTTTTTTACTGATTAACACTTCCTTTTTTAAAACCAAGATTAAATTCCTCTTAAATAAAGAACACGCATATTTTATACGTTGTCTTTTTTATTTTGTGTTGGAATCTGATTGTTTTCTTTTAGTTTACCTTTAGCAACTACCCTACTGTAGTTTACCACCACTATTTATAACTTTAGGTGGCGCCCATATATAAGTACCTTTCTTGTGGTAAACTATAATAGGAGGGCTAACAAATTATCAGCTTAATAATTTCTGGTACCGATACAGGGGTTAAAGGAATGTTTAGGTTACTCAATCCACGACCCACGTGCCCCGACTGACATTGAGCTAGTTAGAAGGTATTTTGCCTTAAAAAAAAGGCTAATTAAACATCTTTAATTAGGCAATCTTAAAATGAACTTTTAGCCCAATTAAGTTACATTATATATATTGGTGTCGCACACTATATTTTTTCTACAACTCTATGAATTTTTATACAGCGTGTCTACTTAAATTTGCACCATATAGAAAACATATTTTTTTATATTCTACGAAAAAGTTATTCCTTATAAAAAGTTCTTGGTTAGTTAAAACCCAAAATGCAACCATGAGATATTAATTTTTTGTGGTCGAATACGAGATTATGTCAAAAAATATAAATTTTCCTTAAAAGAAGCGTACCTTTATTTTTTTATAATATCGAAATTTATATAAAGAAAATATAATCAGGAATAAAAATAACAGTTAAATAATGCACTCTTGTATATTTTCAAGAAAAACAGTTTTTTTATTTTTGATTCGTTACCAGTAAAAATTTAGGTTTGTACATTAGTGGATACTTATTTTAAAATGTAATATATAAAGAAAGCTTAAGAACAGTCAAAACAGCGAAAAGTCACAGAAGCGCTCGTTATCGCAGAAAAAAGTGTTTTCTTTTAAACATACCAATTTGCAAATTTGAATCGTATTTTTAATGTTAAACATCTTTTCTTTGTAAAATTTTCAATATTATGAAAAATAAGGAACTTTTCTCTTGATCAAATTCATATTTTTTGACATACCTCGTATACCACTGCAAAAAATAATTTCTGATAATTGCATTTTGGGTTTTAGACCATGCAGAACTTGTTAAAAGGAATAACTTTTTTGTAATATTAATAATAAAAAAGTTTTTCATAAGGTGCGAACTTAAATGGACACGCTGTATATATATTTGTAGTTTAGTTGATGCCCCGCTTACCATTACATGACATAAATTTTTAAAAAATAGTTCTAGAAGGACTTAAAAAATAATAATAATTTAAACTGTAAAAAAGCAATAAAAAGCCATATTTTAGGAGTGGTTAATTATTTATTTTAGGCAACTCTCAAATATCTATATTTTGGTTAGAATTCTCAGTTTAGTTTAAGACGTAGTTTTTTGTTACTTTCTTAAATTTAATAAGGTTTTTAATTTTCTATTTTCTTTTTTTTATATAAATTACTATAATAAAATGACCTACTGCACCTACTGCAGCAAAGGCGCTATATACAATATGAGCAATGCGTTTTGGTTCATCGACCGGCAATAGAATAAAACAGGCACTATGATTCACCCCTGTTTATATGCTGGTATTTAGTTAGATTGTCTCTTTTCTTCACATTGCCTATGTGTTATATTATTTAACTGAAGCTGTATAAGAATATACATACGTATCTTTATAACCACTAAGGAGGCGCCCATAAATTATGTAAGGCATTTAAGGGGGGAGGGGTCGAGTTAAAATGTCACTGTAGGAGGTAAGGGGGAGTCTGTACAAATATCACGTAATTTTTCTTCCGCCAGAAACAGGTAAAAAAGTTACAAGTTTTGGGCAGTTCCCCCAGAAAAAATAGGTTATTTGGTAACAACCACAACTAACTTTTGGGTAGAGGACATTTCTTTTCTCTTCAAAATTTCTTCTACGAACAGAAGGCCAATTTAAGAAATTGTACAAAAAGTCTCTCGTGAGATTGAAGGATGGAGGGGGGAGAATGATGCAAATCTCACCAGAGGGAGAGACAAGTCGACTAGGGGTAAGACGGAGTTTTAAAAATTGGGAAACTCACCGAGTTCTGGTTAGTTAATTTCCTTTGATGTTTTACTTTAAAAACTTTTTTACCAGATTTAAAAACAAGTATTAGATTTTATTTAGAGAAAACAAATAATTAAGTAAAAAATGGTTATTTAAAACAAAATAGAAACCTTTCAACAGGAAGCTTGCGTTTGTTACATAAATGCATATGGTAAAATAATTGTTTTTTGTTAAGTTAAATATTAACGTGCTAATAAAACCTGATTAAAAATTTCTAATGAAAGAACCTCAATTGTATAAATTACCTATTTATTAAAATAGAATAATGTTTTACCCGTATTTGAGTTATTAAATTAATTATATAAATGATTGTACCCCACTGCAGTCACCAAATTCTAAAGTTAAATTAGGAATATTTAAAGTAAACGTAAAACTTTTTTGGCCTATCTTCTTTACAATAACGATAATAAACAACATTATTTGAATTAATAACTCGGAAACATTTTTGAACAATATAAAACGAAAGACAAAACGCATTTTTTTATATGGGGTTTTTCCTAATTGTGGTAAAAAAAAATTAAAGCTAATTTATAAACTAATATTAGGAAAAAAATAGTTAAAACATGGGTCTGCAAATGTTTTGTTCTTAATATACAGGGCGTAAAATTTTCAAAAAGATTGAAATTACGAAAACTTTTATTTGAGTAAAAATTTTTACACTAGATATAAATATTAAAATCTTAATTAAGTATTTGTTGCTGTTGTTATTATATAATTGCTAATAGACTATTATAACACCTGATTTTTAAAAGAAAAAAATCCCAATATTGCTTCTATGGTCCAGGAATTTGCAATTTGGCAAATTTATCTTTTTTTTTTTTTCTAAAAACCTGAGCAAACTATGTACGTTAAAATATTAGAAAACAAAAAGTTGAATTTTTATTTGCCTAATAAAAAAATATATTAAAATTGCAGTAAGAACACAAGAAAATCAGTGGCGTGCATTATTTTTGTTAGAAATACTTGTTCATGTGACACTTTTACGTGCCCCTGGACCTAATAAATTTAATTAATATAGGGCTAACCAAACCTTACTGTTATTAATAACCCTGCCAAGTTTTATCCGAATCGGATAAAAAATAATAATTTTAATTTTATTAAAAACAGATTATTAAAAAATAAACACCGTATACCTTTAAAACTTTTTTTTGTAGAATAGGCTACAAAATAAGCCCTTAAATTTTTACTTAAAATTAAAAAACACGATGAATTAGTGATACATTTATTTCGCATTATTTGGCATTATTTGTTTGTTTGTGTTCTTAGCTTTTGTACATTTGTATACGAGAGTTGTTTAATAAGCAACAGGTGTTTGTTTTGGTGCTTAAAAGCTGTAAAACTATAAAAAAATTATAGTAAAATGGAAAATAGAGTAGTAGTGGTTAAGGCGAATATAGGAAGTAGAAAATGAGTGAAAACAGTTAGCAAACGCGAATAAGCAATGGCTTTACTTCTGCCGCCCCTCTCCCAAAAAAAAATCCAAGTTTTAAAGGCAAATCCTCTTTTTGTATATGTTTGTAAATGTAATTATTCTTTTTAGACAGATTTGTAATTTTAAAAAAATATTTATTTAAAAAAAAAAAACTATTGTCGGTTGAATTTTTTCATAATACAATTTTCTCATGCAAGACATTCAGAGGCCAAAGGCAGATATCATTGCAAAACTGGTAATTTAACGATCAAATTTGATTAAACTAAAACTAAAAAAAAGAAGAATTTGCTTAAAAAATTTTTTTGCACATTAAAAATTAAAAATCTCTTTGCCAACATGTTTTTCTTTAAGCCAATAGCATCTGGTATATATTTGGTGTGGGCCTAGTATCCCAACGTTTAGATTCAATAATTTATAGTACTATTTACGCCAGTGTTTGAAGCAAAATGCAGTTTTTTAAAAGATCTAAATCAAACGCGTTTTTTTTAAATAAAATGTTTTTTTTTAGCTAATCATTTACTGATCTTTTAGCAATTGCACAAAATAGTTAATAATACATAAATATAACATATTTCAATCAAAAATATATTTGAAACATAAATGGAGAGAGCGCATTAAAAATTGTGCGATACTGAAAAAATTGTGTTATATCAAAAACTGCGTTTTAAAATAAAACTCCTCATATGTAATCTGCAAGGAAAATTGCTAAAAAATATTTTTATGGAATTTAAAAATCCTATTAAATTTAAAAGGAATAAAGAATTTAAGGGAGCGCAAGACCTTCAAAATCACGCTGTATATTGCAGTTCACACCAGTAAGTTTGACGTGAATCTAAAGCCCATAACATACAAAAACATAAGTTTCCCATGAAAAGCGTCGCATTTGGCCCACCTTGTACAATAATTTATTTTGTACTGTTTTTCCTGTATACGATCACGGCACGGTATGTCGTATTACACTTTTTTATTTTAAAAGGAACACTAATTAAACAGTAGTAATTATTTAAAAACCAGCAAAATATACGCATTACTTGATTTAATTTAAAAAGAACTACGAAAACCATTAATGAAATTAAACTTTTTCCAAGCAATTTGTAAATGCGGCGCTTACACGCATTTTTAGTTAATTGGAAGAGAACAGAAAACCAATTTGGAAATTACAATTAGTTACCTAGATGGCGGCACTTGCATTAAGGGTAATCAATAATGTATGTTTGAAATGCATTAATTCATTTCCCGGCTTACAGGAAACAATTTCTTTTAGAGGGAGAACAGATAGAGAGAACGGGAAACGGAAGTGCGGAGGAGCGGGTGGGGGTTCAATCTCGCTAATGGGCAATGAGAGCCACACTGACATTCCGACGTTGGTTCGTCAAGTTAAGTATTATTTTTCATATTTCCAGCAAATGTGATTGAATGGAAAACACTTGAATATTTAAAAGGTATATCTTTTTGCTTTGTTTATTAAATTTACACAGTATATAATTTTGGTTCGTTTAGTAAAAAGTAACTAATACAGCGTGTCTTCGAGAGTTCCTACCAAATGGAAAACTTTTTAATTATTAAGTTTACGAAAAAAAAGTGCATCTTCATAAAAATTCCTGCTTGATGAGAAAATTAATTTTCTTGTTTCTAAATTAAGATACAGGTTATTTTATAACTACGATACGAAACTTTAAAGGGCGATTTTTTTATGTCATTTTATGAAAAAAGGTTCTTTTAAATATATTATGTCCGAAGTTTTTTTTTAATCTTTGGACAATCCATGAAGGCCGAAGGCATAAATATTAACGTATCGTGGGTGTCTTAAGCAAGGTAAGAGAAAGTTTGTTAACACGGGACTTAAAAACTTGAACATTTGGGGGAAAAGGAAAGACCTTCGCTGGCAGCAGGTTCCACATTCAAGAAATTCTAGAGATAAAAGAACGAACGAAGTGAGAATTTCCTGACCAGTTGGACCGTATGGAAATGCATACGCGAGGCACCACGAGTCTCTCTGCTGGGAGTTGCAAGTGAAGGGACTATACTGGGTATACTGGGTAACTCGTCGGAGCAGAAGCCGTAAAAGTTACTATAAAAGAGCGATAGATCTTCTACAGCTCGACGATGGGCAAGAAAAGGAAGTCTTTGAGTAAGTAAAGGATCATTAATAAGACGAACAGCTTTTCTTTAAATGGCATCAAGAATGCTGAGGGTTGTAGGGGATGCCATTCCCCAGACATGAGAACAATATTCCAAAGAGGGTCGAATTTGGGTGTATAAATTGGAAGGGGAAAAATAATTTTTGGCTCGGAAAAGAAACCCAAGCTTTTTGAAAGCGGCCGTGGCTATAGATACGATGAGTTTATGCCAGTGGAGGTTGTTCTCAAATGAGATGCCCACAAGGTTGAATGTGTCCTTGCTCTGCAAACCCTGGCCACTCATAAGCAAAGGGTAAGTGTTTATTTTTTCCGCGACAAGGAACATGATTGAGTTTTGGATGCATTAAATTGAACGAGATTTTTGGCCTCCCAATCCAATATTAAGTTGAGGTCCTGTGAAAGAGATATCTGCATCGCCCTGCGTTTGCTTTTCAAGTCGTGTTGAGAGATTTGTTAACCTAAAATCTGGCGTGAAGGGTACTATCGTCAGCAAAACTATGAATGGGATTGGTTGAGGAAGAAAGAAGGTCGTTGATGAGAAGAAGAAATAAAGTTGGTGCCAGTACTGAACCCTGAAACACTCCAGCATTAATATCGGGAAAGCTTAAATAGTGGTCATTCACAAGGACTGATATACGTCGATTAGAAAGATATCTGAAGAGCCAAGAGCAGAGTTTAGTTGGAAGACCGTAGGAGGGAAGTTTATTGAGAAGTGCATCATGCTAGACCTGGTCGAAAGCCTTAAATATATCAAGAGCAAGGATCTGGGACTCATCTAGAAACTCAAGAGATTGTTCCAGTTGTGTGATACGAAGGAAATAAGATCTGCTGTAGATCTCTTGTGACGAAATCCGTTCTGCTTGTCATGTAAAATGTTATGTTTTTTTAAATATTTAAGAATTTGGGAGTTTATTAATTTCTCCATAACTTTACAAACCACTGAGACGACTGAAATAGGTTTATAGTTGGATGGAAGAGATTTAGATCATTTCTTGGGGATGGGTTGGATACGTGCAGCTTTCCAACTATCGGGAAAAATACCCGTGTCATAAGAAATTCGAAAGAGCCAAGTTAAAATAGGTGCAAGTTCAGGAGAACATTTTTTTAAAATAATTGCTGGTATGCCATCTAGCCCAGACGATATCCTGGTGTTAAGAGACGAAAGGATTCGCTTAATGTGTTTTACCTTAAAGATAATATTGGGCATTTTATAAGAAACAGGGGGAATGGTTGGAATTGGATGATTGAAAAGTGGGTGAAGGGTTGAATTGGCAGCAAATTGTTTGGCAAATAGTTCGGCTTTTCCTTTAGATGTAGAAATAATTTTATCTTCTTAGTGGTGCAAAAGAATTTGTACAGAAATTTCTACTGATGTTTATGGCAAAGAACCAAAAGGATTTGCTGCCATTTGAGCAAAAACTTACTTTATTTTTTATGCGGTTGTCAAAGGAGTCTTTGGCTTCTGAGATTGTTTGATGGTAGTGGTTTCTTTTTTAATGCTAGCTTGTCGATTTTCTGATCTAGGATTCTAAAGCAACTTTTTGTGAGCTTGAATTTTTAAAAGCCTAGGTTTGTCACATGATTTAGTTTGGAGGGTTTGGTGGTTTTCTTGGTGTAAGGTACATAGCTTTCAATGCCCAATAGAATTGACTTGGGCAGTTGCTTACAGATTTCGGGAGGATCGTAAGAGAAAAAGCAGATGGTGTCCCAAGGGTATGTGCCGAAGAAGTCCCTAAGGCCATCCCAGTCGGCTGAGTTGTAGTGCCCTACGGTTCGTGGTGGCATGCATTCATTTACCTCAGGATGTGAAGAGTAAGATGCAGTAATCAAGCCATGATCTGAGCGACCTAGGGGGCAGTAACAGATGCTTTATAGAGTTCAAGTTTAGAGGTAAGAAAGAGATCTAAGGGGTTTGAACTATAATTCGGGACTCTAGGAAAGTAGGTGGGCGCCATAATTGGGTTGGTAAGAGAGATACTGACTGCGAAGGTTTCGACTGCTCTACCTTGGGAGTCAGTTTTTGAAGACCCTAGCCAGTCATTATTATGGACAGTAAAATCGCCAAGCACGATTACTTCGGCCATTGGAATTTGAGAAATGATACTATCAATCTTTGTTGAAAGAAAGTCAAAGAATTCGACATAGGATTTGTCAGACGGAGACCGGTACAAACAACAGATAAATTTAATAGAAGTTTGGGAAAGTTTGAGCCATAGGACATCGGGTCTACCCGATTCAAGATTAGGAACTGGAGCACAAGCCAGGGCGCTGCGAACGTAAGTACATACGCCGCCATCGCCATGTGGGCGAAAAGACGAAATAAGTTCGTAGCCTGGAAAAAGTAGGTGGCTGGTTGAAGTGTTAGAACTTATTTGGGTCTCCGTTAAAAACAGTATGTGGGGCTTAGATGACTCAAGGTGTTAAACCCACATATATTGGCAAAGGAAATGAAACTTTTTGATGATGGCCCCCGGATGCTTGCCCGGAGTTGCTTCTTTTTTGAGATACAGGGCTTTATATTTTTTTATAAAGTCAATATAACGCTAAAACGTTGTATTTTAAGTTGCTTTATAAAAAAATATATAAAAACCACACAACGGCGTACATTTTCCTCTAAATAATATTGGCTGTTGTGCCCACTGGGATGCTACTTGACCCAATAAAGTTGGGGTTTTACAAATGCTTTAAAACATTAAACAAATTTACCAAATTTTAAAAGGGTATTTAGGATATTTTTAAAATATGGATTTTTTTCTTTAAACGACCTGCACCTTAGAAACAAACCAACTTCGGACATATGTTTATAGACACTTTTTTTGTAAAATATCAGAATACACCACCCTTAAAAGTTTCGTGCCGTCGTTAAAAAATTGCCTGTATATTAATTTGGAAACAAGTCTTTTTTAAGCCACCCTGTACATCCAACATACAATTATTTCTGTGAAAATATATTTTCTCATCAAGCAGGACTTTACCGTCTCTCACTTCCGAAGACACGCTGTATAATAAAAAGAAACTTACTAGCTCAAAAAATGTTCTATAACATTTTACATAAATAAAGTATTAAGCCAGATAAAAAGGCAAAGGTAAAGTTTTATTTAAAAAAATTAAGAAGTAAATAAAGAGCATTTTTGGGAAATTTCAAAGATTACAGCCACACACAAAAAAATAGTGCTGACCTGGGGCTCTGGTTACAATGTACAGTGTGGTCTAAGTGTGCTACAAATGGAAAACTTTTTTATTTGTAATTTGTGAGAAAATATTATTCCTAATAAAAGTTGGCGCATGGTTCCAAACTGTATTAGCGGTAGTTAATTTTATTAAATGTTAAAAAGTTATACAGTGTGAATCAAAAAAACTTAAAACTGCTTAAAAGTAAAGTACCCTCTTTTTAAAAATATATATAAAAAAACAAATAGAAAAGTTATTTAGAATTAAAAGCTTGTTCTTAAGACCAAGCAATACATCCAATTATTATATTTTTTGTTTTGAAAAATTTTAAATGAACACTCTGAGTTTATCATAATTTCAAAATTTCTTTACAAATGTTTTAATTTATCAATGTATTCTGATTATTATTTAGAATACCGAGTATTCGAATACTACCGAATTATGCCGAACACCCTGTATGGTATTTTTATAGCAAAAAAAGCCTGGATATAAATTTGCTAAAAATAATATTTTTTTTACTTTTAATCTTATATTTACCAGAAGAATACCAAATATTTACATCTATATCGCCACTAGTTTGATTACAAGTAGAGTCCAAAAATGCAAAATGGAATGCATTTAAGCACATCTTGTAATTAATCAATGGCTCAAAAAAACTATTAAGTACTTGAATACTTGTTTAGTTGCTTTTATAATTTACTTTATTTTCTGTGTTATTATTGGTTTGGTTAATAAATGTCTTAGTAGTTAAATTGGGTTTTTTTATATACATACCCTTTAAAAAATAAATAAATATTTATTCAATCCATGGTTAACTATATTTTTTAATTCTTTTGTTGGTTTCGCTATATAGAACAATGCAAAATATCAAGTATTATATATTGTTGTAATCGCAACAAAAAAATGCAATTCTTTTAGATGCTCAGATACAGGGTCACATTTAAAAAAATTGTGTTATATCTTAAAAATTAAAAAAATATATTTATTTTATGTACGTCACTGGATTCAACGTTAAAAGTTATAAAACTTTTGTATTTGAAGTTCTTTTCTATCTCCATAAGTGTCCGAGTAATAAGACATAATAAAAATCGACAAATTTTAAGAATCACCCTGTATCTTCTAAACCAATCAAGTTAGCGTAGATCTGATTGCGCCATTAAATTAAACACTAAAAAGATAACGGGACACGTATCTTTTTAGTGTTTTTTGTATCTATTACCGTTTAGCCTGTACCCTATAATACCAACCAAAAACAAACCACCCTGTACAGATATTTGGCATATTCCGTGAGATTCCGAGATTGACCCTTTAATTTGTCTAAGATGACTGGGGTATTATACCTAAAATCGTAATAAACTTTTATTTCATACTGTCCAGTAAATTCACTTACCCTGTATTAATTGGGGCCGGTAAATTACACATACGGTACCTGGTACCTGGTGTGTTGCCTAGCAACGCTGTCATGTATCATTATAAATGTCCACGTGATCATTGTTGTTATGCTTTGATTAATGTCATTTTTTGATGCCAAAATGAAATTAAATCTTTAAATACTCATATATTAGGCGATTTTCGTCTGATATTAGGATACATAGGAATTTCTACTTAAAATCTATTTTTTTACCAACTGTAGTAAATAAAAATGATTAGATTACTACAAAACAGACTTCTTATTAAATTTTTTAAAGTATTTTGTTTAACTAAAGTTGGTAATTTCTATTTTATTTTAACCTATATCTAGCGTTACTTATTTAACACAATTTAGGAACTTCTACTTGTAAAATATATTTTTCTACCAACTTTAGTAAATGAAAATTATCATATTGCTATAAAACAGACTTATTGTTACATTTTCAAAAATATTCTGTTTTACTAAATTTGGTAATTTTATTTAATTTGGACCTAGCTAGCGTTACCTATTTAATATCGTTTAGGACCTACAACTAATATATTATTTTTTATCAATTTGAAAGTGACAAGCAAAGAATAATTATAGTTACCCGTGATATGGAAAACAAGGCCGGTACCTACGTAATTTAAGTGAAATAATTTGAAACTAACAACAAGTTTTCTTAAAATTTTCGAAATAATATTTATTCATTAATTTTCATAAAGACAGTATGAAATAAAATATCATACGATACACGTGCGTTAGGTGTTATTACAGTACTCGTTTATATTCCAGACTCGGCTCCTGCATCGCCTCGTCTGTAAACATTTCGTACTGTAATAAGTCACCTACCGGACTTATAACGTAAAAACTATTAACAAAATCCTATATACACTTTTTTTCTACTGTCCATCGTTTTGAAAGTGTTTCACTAGTCCCATAATTTGTTGTCATAAATTTAATTGGCATGACACCATAGTTCTAAATAAAATAATTTTGAAATAAATATAATGGGAAGTTTATTTGCTTTATTATGGGTATTATTTTGAATAATTATAATGGCCTAATTTATTTTAATTATGAAGCTTTTCGTGGTATGTTGGTTAATTAATTTAATTGGGTGTAATACGTCAAATCGTTGTAAATGTAATTTTTCTGTTGAGACAAGAAGTAAATATAAAAATTAGCAATTTAATTTACATATAACAAAGGTAATTAGAAGTAAAAATAAATGCATTAATATACAGGGTGTTATTAAATCCTTTCTTTAGCTTCAGACTTGTTATCTTATAAAAATAATTTAAAATAGAATTTTATGTTACAAATTATTACTTATTGTCCTGTAATAAGCAATGGAACAAAGTAAATAGTGAAGAACGTACCTAAATAATGCCCCCCTTTAAAACCCTTTTTGTATATTGGGATATAAAATTTGAATCGAGAATATACAGTATGTCTAAGTAAATTTGCATCCTGTACAGGGTTGTTTAAAATCACAAAAATATTACTTTAAAAAATAAAAAAAAACATATTTGTGAAACTACCTAATTAAATAGCATAAAAAAATAATTAAGAGCATAGTTTTTTTCTGCTGATATGGTTTCTAGCAAATACATTTTAGACAACTCAGTATATAATATTGCTTTTTTATATTTATAATGGAAGTGTTAAAAAAACTGGCTATTTAAATAGCATAAAAAAACTGATAAAAAATGTAACTTTAGTTTAAATAAATTATTATTTTTGCTTTACTACTTATCTACTTTTTATTGTACCCATCGTGGTATTGTTTGCATTTAAAAAGTAAAATAAGTTATTTAGGTACGTTCTTCATTACTTTTTAATATATCCTAATCAAGTAGTTTCAAAAAATATATATTTTTTAAATTTTTTAAAATATTATTTTTGCGATTTTAAACAACCCTGTATATCATAGGGCAATTTTTCTTTTAGCTCTTAGCATCACTGATATTTTAACACCTATTAAAAATTAAAAAAAAACAGGTTAGTTATGTCCATCTGTGGGCACTTTAAATATACACTTTAGTTTTTTTTTATTGGAAAATTAACCTTACTTTTTACTAATTATGTGACTCTTAACAGGGAGAAAAGCCACCTTAGATCAGAGGGTTTATCTAACTGAATATTGCTTACTAGAATATAGTAAATTAACAAAATATTTTAACAAGCTAGCTAACACTCCGAAAAATATTTTTTTACTCGCCTGCGAAAAAGTTGCCTTTTCCGCACGCATTTTAGTTTTGAAACTAGCACTTCTCCGCACTAGTGCGAAAAGTACAAACAAACAAAAAAGAAATTTTTCTTTGGCCGAACCAACTCAAGAGGTGGAAAAACACATTTCTGCAGACACCAATATTTTCACAACAAAAAAATTCTTTAACCGCTATTAACCTGCAAAATGCTACAAATTGTTCACAATAAGTACAAATAGGGTATAAAGTAGCATTAGGTTAAAATTAAAAAAAAATATGTTCTCCTTACGCTTGTAGAAAAAAATAGCAGTCCTAACACGTGCCGAAAGTACCTTTTCTGCACTTGACGGCTTGATAGAACTCCGCTACGCGTCGTTGGTCAACTAAAGTCGCGTGCAGAAAAGTGGCACTTTCAGCACAAATTGAAAATATGCTATATCAGAGATAATTAAATATGGCCTTGGGCCCAATCGTATTGGTTACTATTTCATATATCATCATTTATCAAGGGATTTTAAAATTTAGAAATAAATGAGTTCTTAAAGTCCTAGGCGCAAAACTTAACCCTAATATTGTTTCAAACAATACAATCTTTGGAGACAATCGTTGTTAATTTTAAATTAAACTTTTAAATAGTTTTAATTGGGTTTTTATAGAAGATAGGTAATCTTATACCATCATAATTGATTTTACTAAAAATTGTACATGATCAGAGGTCAATATTTTTTTTTATATAAAAAGCGTTAAATTAAATAAACATTTGATACGATGATAAAAAACAATAAAAAGCAAGGATAAACACATTGATTGAATTTAAATCCTTTATCTCCATATAAAATCCACATTTCGTCATTGTGAAGAACCGGAAAAACACTCGATTTGTAAAAAAAATATTTAACGCATATGTACAGATCCTCAGGTATAAACCGTTATAATTGTCCAGCTTACCATTCCTTTTTCCACTTATGTTTTTACAGATTTTCTCGAAAAAAAAACAAATCCAGAAGACCAGAAAATAATTGGAACTGGAGAAAATGCCTAGTTACGTGAGCGATATTTACAAAAGGCGTTTCTAATTAAAACAGATGAGGATTCTGCAAATATTGTTTTAATTCATTGTTTACTTTTATTATTATAAGCAAGCAGCCAATTTTGTTAAGCAAATATATACTGGTTGCTTTTCAAGTATAACTTGGCTGAAACAAGCTATGTTTAAATTAAATATATCAGGTACGATTTGAATACCATATTCTATTGCAAAATATTATTTTATTTGTAATTTATTTAATATTTTTGGCAAATGGAACGTCATTGTACTCAAAATTACAATTTGTGTTTAAATAAAAATATACCAGGTGTCTCTAAAAATAAGAAAGTTAAGATCATTTCCGACTAAACTTTAAATAATAAAAAACAACTCAATCCTTAACAGAATCCACATTTATGTGATATATTTATTTTCTAATTTTTATTTGGATAGTTTAAAATATAAAAAAGGTATAGAGGTAAGTCACTGGCTAGGCACATCCGATACTTATAGTTATAAGTTGTAATCAAGGTGTCTGGCCACTGATTTTTTTGTTTTATAAACGTTAAATTGTTACGAATATTTTAGGACCTGTTACGTATAAAAATCTAAATATTGGCAAAATTAGAGATATTCGCGCTCAAAGTGATTCTAAGGGAACGGCCAGTCTGAAGACCGACAAGCGTACGATTTTCAGGGAAGCGATTATTTGCAGTGCGAAGGCTGCATGGTAAATTGTTAAGCGATTTTTCCAAAACCTAAGCCTAAATGCAAGTGGCCTCACCAACCGACACTCTGCGGGCGGTCGAAAATTAACGTGCAACCTTCGCACTTCGAAAAATCACTAGCTCGCTTGTCACTCGCACACTTTTTAGCCTGGTCGTTTCCTAAGAAAGCAAGAATAGCACACAAAATAATATTTAAAAAATGGCCCAAAACTCTTAATCAGCTGCCGAATATACAGAATCAACCAGTCAATTAGGCAATGCGTGGAAATGAGTCAGTCTAACACGAATACTGGCATGTAAACATGGGTAAATAATAGTGCTTTTCTTTTTATTGCATTACTGGCCGATACACAATTAACTATTGCTGACCGGTCAATCGCGACTATTAGTCCAGTCGATCGTAGCAAGGTCAAAAATATAAATACCTAGAACCAGGGCCATGTGAAAATGTAAAAATGAAAGGCGGAAAGTTGGAGAAAGGGCGAGCGGTAGTTACGAATGATTATGGTTTTGAAAATATGAGGTGAGGACCTTTTTTTTGCTCTTCAAATTTTTTTTTGTCGAAAATGAAATTGGTAGATCGCACTGGGTGTCGGCACTGAAAAGTCGATCTTGGGCCTAAACAAGTTGGCCACCACTGCAGTATATGGTCCAGGGATCGCTGATTAAAAGTAATCGCCGTCAGCCGAATAACTTTACGGATACTTTCTTTTGCAATTAACCCGAAAATACATTTAGGTACCTGTTACCTTCTAGATTCTGGAAACGACTTGTCCTATTACTGAAAATATTTTAGTGATTAAATGTTTTATTATTACGACAATTTGTGGCTGATTATGTACCAACATCGGGGTTAGTCCTAAAATATTCGAATAAGATTTGGGTTTTTTGTATACCAGAAATTCGTGGACATCGCGTATTTTAGTTCTAATTGATATTACCTTTATTTTATTCTATTTCAAATTTTCAGATAATATTTTTTAAATTTGTTTATATACGTTTAGTTTTGTAAATACCGCTTGTGCAGAACCGCCATTGGTCCATTCTCTATGTTGTTTACCGCAAGACCTTTTTACCGCGTATAAACCTTAAAAAACAATATTCACCTAGCAGAAAAACTGCATTTTAATTAAAAATCACAAACAAATGGCCAAAATCTTAAAATTAATAAAAACATTTTAGCGGATTACAGATCTTATTATAATATTAACTTTGTAAATACCGCTAGCGCAGACCCGCCACTCGTCCACTATCTATAATATTTAACGCAAAACCCCTTTACCACGTTTAAACTTTAAATAACAATACCAACTTCGCGGAAATACGGTATTTTAAAATCACAAACGACCGACTAAAAGCTTAAAATTATCGAAAATATTTTAGCGGATTACAGATATTATTTTTACGATAATTTGTGGCTGATTATGTACCAACATCGAGGGGTAGTCCTAATATCTAGGATTTTTTGTGTACAAGTATTTAGTAGACATCGCGTAAAATTCCATTTTTTTATCTTTGCACAAACCACGACGGTTAAAGCTCAAATACTAACGTACCGTGGGTGTCTTAAGCGAGGTAAGAGGAAGTTTGTTGACACAGGACTTAAAATACTTGAAGATTTGGGGGAAGGAAAGACCCCTGCGGGCAGCAGGTTCTACATTCTAGAAACTTTAGGGATAAAAGAACAAACAAAGTGGGAAGTGCGGGGCCTGTGCAATTGGACTGTATAGGGATGCATACGCGCGGCACCACGAGTTTCTCTGTTGGGAACCGTGACTGGAGGAACTTTACTGGACAATTCGCCAGAGCAGATGCCATGGAAGTACCTATAAAAAAGCGATAAATCCCCCACAGCCCGACGATGGACAAAAGAGGGAAGCCCTTCTGTAAGTGAAGGATCAATTATGAGACATATAGCTCTTCTTTGAATGGAATCAAGAATGCTTAGGGTTGCGGGGGACGCCATGTCCCAGATATAAGAACAATACTCCATGGGATGTCGGATTTGAGACATATATAGAGTGTATAAATTAGAAAGGGAAAAATACTTTTTGGCTCGAAAGAGAAATCCAAGCATTTTTGAAGTTGCCGTGGCTATAGATACAATGTGTTTATGTCAGTTAAGGTTACTTTCAAATGTGACGCCCACAAAATTGAAGGTGTCCTTGCTCTGTAAAACTTGGCCGCTCATAAGTAGAGGATGAGTATTTGGTGTCTCTTTTTGCGACAAGGAACATGATTGTGTTTTGGATGCATTAAAATGAAAAAGATTTTTGGCGCCCCAATCCAATATTAAATTAAGATCCTGCGAAAGAGATATACCCATCGCTCTGGGTTTGTTTTCCAAATCAGGTTTAGTGATGGGTTTAGGAACCTGAAAACTGAAGTGAAGGGCACAATCGTCGGCGAAACTATGAATGGAATTAGTTGTGGACGAGGGAAGGTCGTTGATGTGAATTAATAATAAGTTTATTTTATTCTCTTTAAAACTTATAAATATTTTTTTAATTTGTTTTTATACGTTGAGCTCTGTAAATACCGCTAGTGCAGAGCCGCCACTGGTCCACTCTCTATTTAATTTTTCCCAAGACCTTTTTACCGCGTATAAATCTTAAATAACAATACCCACTTCGCGGAAATGCGGCATTTTAATTTAAAATCAATATTATTATTATTAATAATTTTACGACAATTTTTGGCTGATTAGATATATATACGTTAAGTTGTGTAAATACCGCTAGTGCAGAGCCGCCACTGGTTCACTTTCTATTTTATTTTTCCCAAGACCTTTTTACCGCGTATAAACCTTAAATAACAATACCCACTTCGCGGAAATGCGGCATTTTAATTTAAAATCAATATTATTATTATTATTATTTTTACGACAATTTTTGGCTGATTAGATATATATACGTTAAGTTGTGTAAATACCGCTAGTGCAGAGCCGCCACTGGTTCACTTTCTATTTTATTTTTCCCAAGACCTTTTTACCGCGTATAAACCTTAAATAACAATACCCACTTCGCGGAAATGCGGCATTTTAATTTAAAATCAATATTATTATTATTATTATTTTTACGACAATTTTTGGCTGATTAGATATATATACGTTAAGTTGTGTAAATACCGCTAGTGCAGAGCCGCCACTGGTTCACTTTCTATTTTATTTTTCCCAAGACCTTTTTACCGCGTATAAACCTTAAATAACAATACCCACTTCGCGGAAATGCGGCATTTTAATTTAAAATCAATATTATTATTATTATTATTTTTACGACAATTTTTGGCTGATTAGATATATATACGTTAAGTTGTGTAAATACCGCTAGTGCAGAGCCACCACTGGTTCACTTTCTATTTTATTTTTCCCAAGACCTTTTTACCGCGTATAAACCTTAAATAACAATACCCACTTCGCGAAAATACGGCATTTTAGTTTAAAATCACAAACGTTTGACTAAAAGCTTAAAATTATCGAAAATATTTTAGCGGATTACAGATATTATTTGTACGACAATTTGTGGCTGATTATGTACCAACATTGAGGGTAGTCCTAATATCTAGGGTTTTTTGTGTACATGTAATTAGTAGACATCGTGTACAAAATCAGAATTAATATTAATTTTATTTTATTCTCTTTAAAATTTATAAATATAATTTTTTAAATTTGTTTTTATACGTTGAGCTCTGTAAGTACCGGTAGTGCAGAGCCGCCACTGGTCCACTTTCTATTTTATTTATCCCAAGACCTTTTTTACCGCGTATAAACCTTAAATAACAATATACCCACTTCGCGGAAATACAGCATTTTAATTTAAAATCACAAAAGTCTGACTAAAAGCTTAAAATTATTGAAAATATTTTAGCGGATTACAGATATTATTTTTACGACAATTTGTGGCTGATTATGTACCAACATTGAGGGTAGTCCTAATATCTAGGGTTTTTTGTGTACATGTAATTAGTAGACATCGTGTACAAAATCAGAATTAATATTAATTTTATTTTATTCTCTTTAAAATTTATAAATATAATTTTTTAAATTTGTTTTTATACGTTGAGCTCTGTAAGTACCGGTAGTGCAGAGCCGCCACTGGTCCACTTTCTATTTTATTTATCCCAAGACCTTTTTACCGCGTATAAACCTTAAATAACAATACCCACTTCGCGGAAATGCGGCATTTTAATTTAAAATCACAAAAGTCTGACTAAAAGCTTAAAATTATCGAAAATATTTTAGCGGATTACAGATATTATTTTTACGACAATTTGTGGCTGATTATGTACCAACATTGAGGGTAGTCCTAATATCTAGGGTTTTTGTGTACAAGTAATTAGTAGACATCGTGTACAAAATCAGAATTAATATTAATTTTATTTTATTCTCTTTAAAATTTATAAATATAATTTTTAAATTTGTTTTTATACGTTGAGCTCTGTAAGTACCGGTAGTTCAGAGCCGCCACTGGTCCACTCTCTATTTTATTTTTCCCAAGACCTTTTTACCGCGTATAAACCTTAAATAACAATACCCACTTCGCGGAAATGCGGCATTTTAATTTAAAATCACAAAAGTCTGACTAAAAGCTTAAAATTATCGAAAATATTTTAGCGGATTACAGATATTATTTTACGACAATTTGTGGCTGATTATGTACCAACATCGAGGGTATATTTTACACCGTTGAATCACTAAATCGCAGTAGTTCTAATTAAGTTGGACGTTGCAGCTATAAATTTTACCAGAGACCAATTTATGTGAAACGCAAGGATGAAAATAAAAATAAGACCAGAATAGCATCTATTAATTGACAGAAAGCCGCAAATATATATAAACCCGCCTTGGCATTAGTGCATGTTTTGAAAACTCTAATTAGTCTCATGATTTGTTGTCATAAATTTAATTGATGTGGCACCGTAATACCCAATTAAATAAATTTTGGGATAAACGCGCTCTCTGTGGGTATTTATAATGTATTTGTAATGCATAAGTATGTGTTAATTGCATTAAAAATTATTAATAAAACGGGTAGACGACGGGCCATTTAATTAAATTTGATTCATTAAATTAAAAAGTTAAATGGGGATTTAACCAAAAATATTAAGACTAAAACATATCTAATTAGTGAAAAGTACTAGCTATAACTTGTATTTTTTTTTAGACCTGCCCCACCCACACAAATGTGAAAAAGTTTAAACGAAAGAGGGGGTAAAGTTATACCTCATTTATCTTATTTGGTCAGGTGAATAAAGCTAAAAAATTCTTTTACCTAAATTAATAAAAGATAAAACATAAAAAGTTGCCCGAAACAAAACAATATTAATAGCTTTTTGTTTTTTTGATGGATTCACTAGTTTTCAAGAAATTTTTGTTTAAGTAATGTCTAAAATAATTATAATTACAGCAGCTATAGCCGTGCAATAATGGTTTAATATATATTCCCAGGGTTGCTAACAGATGGCGATTCAATTCTTTGAGTTTTTCTTAGACACTGCAACATTGGAAAATTTTTCATTTATGTGGATTTACTAAGCAAAAATAATTTGCGATAGAACCAAATGACTTACTTTCCAATCTTGACTTCTTAAGAGACATATACCTGTAATACAAATTAAAGGTTACCTAAGGGTTAAATTCACCTTCTTTTATTTTTAGTTTACCTCCACTTTTTGTTACAATTAGATACCTTTTTTTTTTCACCCTTTCGGGGTCATCCCACCCAGGTCCGACGACCGCCCCCTAGGTGGTGCACTGCAGCCTGAAGGCTTGCTTATTGTACCTTGACCCCCACTCCTTCTCATTCACACACCATTCATTCCATAACTTGGATGGTTGTTGCTCGGTCCGCATCCCCGAGCAGAAACACCGTGTGCCGTTGCCCAAAACACCGCTGTCGCCGGACACCCATCCAAATTATGGGCGCGCATTCCACTGCTTAACTCCGGAGATCGACGTTCGCCGATACAACCGAAGCCGCCACAAGCGCGCCATAGATACCCTTAAAAATCTAAATTATTAGATAAAAGATTTAAATTAAAAACTAAAAACTTGGTTATTCAAATTTCTCAAATACGTTTTGAGGTTATTTAAAGAAAATGTAAATACAAAAGTTGTAGATCTTTTTATTGCTTACAACTTTTTATTTTTTTATTCCATAGGACTTAGTTTTACCGGAATAACCTTAAATTGCCCATAATTTATTTTTTCTTTAATTTTTATTATATTCTCCACCTTTTTTAATGGATTTTATCCTGCTATATTTTTTATTCACTTTTTACCTCTTTTAAAGGCTTCAGCACTGGTCTACCCCCTCTCCCCATTTTTCCAGCAAAATTTTATTTTTAAAAGAAATCTTCTCTTTGTATTTTCTTTTGGATTTATTCCAGCTTTCTTGACAAATCCCAAATTTGGAAAAAAATATCTGCCTTTTTTGATAATTGAAAGCATCTGAAAATTTTTCATAAAAAAATGTAGAGTAAAAAGAACGAGCTATTGTTTAAAAAAATATATATAGAAATTTTGCAAGACTTGCAAGATTTGTCAATAAAATTTGATCAAATTAACGAAAAAAATACAAGTAGAGTATTCGTTTTTTAAACCTGGATTTTTTTCTGGGGTGCGGGAGGGGCAAACCAAGACATTAACTTTTTTCGCAGTTTTTAAAATTTAAATTTTCTTTACCTTCTTTACTGCCCCTTTTAAGGTCAATAGTATCTAGTATAAATTTGGTACGGTCATGTGAAATTAGAAAGCACAGAGAATACCACAGGAAGATAGACCACCAAAGCACTAAATGCTAAATAAAAGCAGCAATTACACATTAAATACGCAATTCAATTAAAACAATTAAGATTGTTATTACGAAACAAAATAACCAGAACTAAATATAATTAGCTTAGAATGTGTGGGTATACAATTAAAATCCGTATTTCAAAACAAATATCAAAGATTACACTTTTTAATCTCGGCCAATTCAATTAACAGAATAAGAACTTTAATTAGAGTTATTGTCTAAGCCTAATATTTTTAAGTAAATAGCAATTTTAAGGACCAATTTCAACAAACTAATAAAACAAGGTAGTAAACTATTTTTTTGTGTTGGAAATAATTTGGTGAAATAATAATTAGCCCTAATTTTAATTCTAATCGGGTAAAAATATACTCACAAATCATCATATCCATTAGTAGAGAACAAATAGAAATACTAAACTTAATTAAAATTTGAAAAAATAGTAGATATAACTTCCATTATATCCAGTACCGTATTAAGCACTAGGTTCCTGAATAGGACGCCCTGGAAAAAATAGGAAGGAAAGAAAGGAGGGAAGAACCGTTTTTTGCTCTTCATTTTTATTATAAAGCTAGAGTAATAGGCCGCTCTGGAATTAAAATAGGCGACACGCAGAAGAAAAGGACTTTTTGTTTTTGAGTAGGGCGCCCTGGTATGAAAATAGGTGCCATCGCAGGAAAGAATTTTTTTCATCTTTTATTGGTCTTAAATTTTTTTGTTTTGTTTTTATTTATTAACAATAGGCGCCCCAACAATTTTAGCCTAGGGCGCCCCAAACAGTTAATATGGCTCTGATTATACCTACCTACGGTACTAAGGTGAGACTGTAGATGTAATGGAAATTATTTAATTTATAATATATATATTTAATAATTTTTCTAAAGCTAATATTTAAAGATAGATATATCAAATGTGGTATTTTTGTAAGGCTAATTAAAAGACTTGTAAATACTCATTAAAACAAAATTTACCTAATCATTGTTCATGAGATTTTTATGTTCATTTGTTAATTTTTATGCTCAAAATATGCAAAAATAAACAAAAAAGTCAAAAACTTTTATAAAATATTTTTTTAATTCTTCTTGGTTATGATTAAATTGAAGTGGAAAACCTGTACACTACAAACAGAGGTAAAAAGTGTTTTATTACAAAGGAGCTGAGCGACGAGGTAAACCATTACTTGGGACAGTAATGAAACTTTTACCCGAGGTTCGTATACTATTTTTTTAATTTCTATTACTGTATACTGCTTTGTTTATGGCGTGGCTGCAAGGCAATTGACAGCTCTATGTGGTGGAAAATTTGGATGGTCGAGCTTTAGCTCCCAGAAATTCCGGTTTAAAATATCCCAATATTTAAATCAACAACAGCGATGAACTTCTGAACATGCATAAATTGTGGCTGTCAAGCCAGAGGCTGTTACTGGTATCGCGCATAACCGTCACTTTCACTACTGACGTTTTTCCGCAAGGCATGCGTACCTCCTCGACCATACGAAGACACCATGTGTTCAACACCAAAACGTAAAAACCTCAGGCTTTAGGAATCTTCACTTACAGCGCTTAGCCGCAGAAGAAAGAAGCCCCAATTTAGCGTAAATCTTTTCTCGATCCCCAAGGGTACAGCTACGCTCGTACGACGCCTTTAGCCGCCTACCCGGGAAGTCTCTGTAGACTTCTACGTAAACGTAGAACCGCACTACTCAAAGACCGCGGAAAGCGTGTTATTTCTATTAAATTTATTTTTAAATCAAAAATCTGTTAACCCAACAAAACAATTTTTAAATACTGGATTGAGTTGTCCGTTACTTTGTGATAGTCTATTTTAAATTAAAATGAGACAAATTACTTTGTTTTCTATCACTATATTTATCAACATTGTGACTGCAGTTTCGAAGCTTTGCTACATTTTCAAACTGAATATTCTAAACTACTTGAAACTTGTATATATATACACGTACAATTGGTTAACACATTTTTAATAATAGTGCCTATCCTAAATTTTAAAAACTGTAAATAGTGGGCTGCTCCTCAGGTCGGTCTGGTCATTCAATAAATTTATTGAGGGGTTTTTATTGGCTTTGTAAATTTCAATTGACTCTAAAATGTTAAGTTTTTACTTTTCGGTGCGGTATATAAGATTTTAAGATTATCGACACTTGAAAATGAATGACCAGATGTTATAAAGTGGTTGGCAAAGTTTGAATTATTTTTATTTAGTACATATGACGATTTGTGTTCCTTAAACCTAATATTAAAATTTCTTCCTGTTTGCCCTACATATAAACTATTGCATTCTTCACAATTTAAACTATAAACTCCAGATTTATTTAATGGTAGTGTTTTTTCCTTAGCATTAAAAAATAACTGAGAAACTTTTGGGATGGCCTAAAGGCAATTTTTAAATTATTATTTTTTGTTAAGATGTGTGCTATTTTATCTGAAACTGGTCCAAAATATGTTAGGGTATGGTATGTTGGGGTGCTATTGGGTTTTATATATGGGTATATATGATTAAGGGCTAATTGTTTTTGTTTTTTATTAATTAGCGAATTTATGGTACTTAAATCAAAACCGTTATTTTTTACAATAATTCTTATTGTATTTAATTCTATTTCACGTTTGTGGTTTTCTAAAGGGATGGAAAATGCTCTGTGTATCATTGTTCTATAGGCTGCAAGTTTATGTGTTTTGGGGTGTGTCGAGTGGTTTGAAATCGTAGTGTCAGTAAATGTAGGTTTTCTATATATATCAAAGGAAAATTGGTTGTTCTTTTTGGAAATCGATATATCAAGGAAAAATGGAAAAAGAAATCGATAACACCATAAATTTCCTTGATATATCGATTTCCAAAAAGAACAACCAATTTTCCTTTGATATATATAGAAAACCTATATTTACTGACACTACGATTTCAAACCACTCGACACACCCCAAAACACATAAACTTGCAGCCTATAGAACAATGATACACAGAGCATTTTCCATCCCTTTAGAAAACCACAAACGTGAAATAGAATTAAATACAATAAGAATTATTGTAAAAAAATAACGGTTTTGATTTAAGTACCATAAATTCGCTAATTAATAAAAAACAAAAACAATTAGCCCTTAATCATATATACCCATATATAAACCCAATAGCACCCCAACATACCATACCCTAACATATTTTGGACCAGTTTCAGATAAAATAGCACACATCTTAACAAAAAATAATAATTTAAAAATTGCCTTTAGGCCATCCCAAAAGTTTCTCAGTTATTTTTTAATGCTAAGGAAAAAACACTACCATTAAATAAATCTGGAGTTTACAGTTTAAATTGTGAAGAATGCAATAGTTTATATGTAGGGCAAACAGGAAGAAATTTTTAATATTAGGTTTAAGGAACACAAATCGTCATATGTACTAAATAAAAATAATTCAAACTTTGCCAACCACTTTATAACATCTGGTCATTCATTCCCAAGTGTCGATAATCTTAAAATCTTATATACCGCACCGAAAAGTAAAAAACTTAACATTTTAGAGTCTATTGAAATTTACAAAGCCAATAAAAACCCCTCAATAAATTTATAGAATGACCAGACCGACCTGAGGAGCAGCCCACTATTTACAGTTTTTAAAATTTAGGATAGGCACTATTATTAAAAATGTCTCTTAAGGAGGACATTTTAAAACTTTTGAAATTATGTATGGACAAAAATTATTTTAAATATAATGGAAACTTTTATAAACAAACAGACGGACTAGCTATGGGTTCCCCTTTAAGCCCTTTAATGGCGGAGATATTTATGTCAAAACTAGAAGAATCATTTATAAACTCCAAACATTCAGATAATGTTATATTTTGGTACCGATATGTGGATGACATACTTGTCGGCTTTTCAGGAAACGAGATAGAGCTAAAAAATACTCTTAATTATATTAACTCTATACACCCTAAGATTAAATTTACTTTGGAAATAGAACAACAAAACTCCATTAACTTTTTAGATCTTAAAATAACAAAAACTAACTACGGAACCATAAATTTTGATATCTATAGAAAACCAACTTTTACTGATATTACAATACCTAATGATTCTTTACATCCAATTACCCACAAAATGTCAGCATACAGATCAATGATACATCGCGCATTTTCCATTCCACTTTCCAAAGAAAATTTAGAAAAAGAATTAAACACTATAAAAAACATCGCTCAAAACAATGGTTATCCTCCACCCTTAATAAACTCTATAATTAATAAGAAACGTAAACAACTCACCCTCAACCAAATTTACCCAAAAATACCTGAAAAACAAAACCAACCATTTAAAACCCTAACTTATTTTGGCCAAATATCACAAAAAATTTCGAACACCCTGTCTAAACAAAACCAGAAAATAGCACATAAACCATCAAATCGATTATCAAACATGATATTTAATGTGAAAGATAAACAAAATAAATTTAAAAAATCAGGAGTTTATAAGCTTACTTGTGAAGAGTGTAATAGCTGTTACATTGGACAAACGGGAAGAAATTTCGAAACTAGGTTTAAAGAACATAACTCATGTTATAGGTTAGGGAAAACAACATCAAATTTCGCAAACCATTTTCTGGAAACCGGACACAAATTTCCAGAAATCAATACCCTAAAAATATTACATGTAGAACAAAAAGGGCGAAAACTAGATACATTAGAAAATATTGAAATCTATAAACATAAAAAACAGAATGTACATCTGCTTAACACACAGATTGACCTAGGAAATCTACCCCTTGTAAAACTTTTATAAAATGTAGCAATAAAATCTTTAAATTTCACAACTGTACCATATTGATTTTAAAACCTTTTTAAAAAATATGTTTTTTATTAGGTATTACTGTTTATATATAAGTAAAATAATTTTAGTTTGTCAGTACGTTTGAAAATGTAGTTGTACTACGAAACAGCTGTCACGGCTAAACATTCAATTAAAGTGACTATGAACAAAGTATATTTTTTGTTTTATTTTATTAATTTAAAATGTACGGTCACAAAGTAACGGACGAAACCATAAATTCTTTAAAGATAGCAAGTATAGCAGAACAGTCCAAATTATACTTCAAACTAAGACTTCAACAACGAATAGCAGTACAAAACGCATGGTTTAACCAACAATGTTTAAAAAACAGTGTTTTTCCAAAGTACATACACATAAAGTGCGGTTCAACAACAAGATCCGGAAAAAGGCAGTCCTCACAGCGAAAACCACATGGCTAAAAGAAGAATCCCGCAAATGGTTCCGGACAAGAGACATTCTACTCCTTCATATAAAGGTATTACACTCAGAACTTACTTATAAACTCCATCCAATAGAATTTGATATCCTTGATGATAATGTTAGATCCAAAATAAGCCTAATTATTCATAAAAAATATTTAACTCAATCAAAAAAGCTAAACAACTTAATCATAAAAAAGGAAAACCCCGAAAAATACACAAACACAAACAATTCTATAAAATTTTTTAACAGAGTTATTAATTTATCAGATACACAATTTTCACATACTGAAACAAATTTACTAGAAAAAGGACCTAAATATAATCCCCCCATAATTAATCCTAAAAACACAATAGAAACTATCATAACAGACGTGGAAACCTCTTTTAATAATAAAGATAATATACCAAAAGATCAAATTTCAAGTATAATTAAGAATTTTAAAACTTCTCCACCTAACCTTCAACCGCCTGAGAAGAAAACAATTATGTCCATCCAAAAGAAAATAAAAGAAAATGATCTAGCTGTCACTAGAGCCGATAAGGGCAACTCCATAGTTATATTAAATAAAAATCTCTACCAAGAAAAAATGGATGATTTTCTAAATAAAGAAAAACCCTCCCTCTTAAATAAAGATCCAACCGAAAAAATACAAGTAGAACTAAAAATACCCTAAAAACACCGACCTTTTTTCTGATAGGAAAACTATTTTCTAATTAACAAAAACCCATCCCCACCAATTTTATACGGCTTAGTAAAAATCCATAAAGAAAATGCTCCTATAAGGCCAGTAGTGTCATACTCAAATACACCATTAAGGGAAATATCAGTAAAATTAAACCGTATTTTAAAAGATGTCTTAAACTTTAAACCCAAATTTTCAGTTCAAAATTCAATAGACCTGACAAAAAAGCTAAAAAATCTCAGTCTACCAGAAAACGCAATTTTAGCATCCTTTGATGTTACTAACATGTTCTCAAATATACCAAAAGACGATTGTATCAAAATTATAACAGAAAAACTAAACAATAAAAACATTAACCCATCTCTTAAAGAGGACATTTTAAAACTTTTGAAATTATGTATGGACAAAAATTATTTTAAATATAATGGAAACTTTTATAAACAAACAGACGGACTAGCTATGGGTTCCCCTTTAAGCCCTTTAATGGCGGAGATATTTATGTCAAAACTAGAAGAATCATTTATAAACTCCAAACATTCAGATAATGTTATATTTTGGTACCGATATGTGGATGACATACTTGTCGGCTTTTCAGGAAACGAGATAGAGCTAAACAATACTCTTAATTATATTAACTCTATACACCCTAAGATTAAATTTACTTTGGAAATAGAACAACAAAACTCCATTAACTTTTTAGATCTTAAAATAACAAAAACTAACTACGGAACCATAAATTTTGATATCTATAGAAAACCAACTTTTACTGATATTACAATACCTAATGATTCTTTACATCCAATTACCCACAAAATGTCAGCATACAGATCAATGATACATCGCGCATTTTCCATTCCACTTTCCAAAGAAAATTTAGAAAAAGAATTAAACACTATAAAAAACATCGCTCAAAACAATGGTTATCCTCCACCCTTAATAAACTCTATAATTAATAAGAAACGTAAACAACTCACCCTCAACCAAATTTACCCAAAAATACCTGAAAAACAAAACCAACCATTTAAAACCCTAACTTATTTTGGCCAAATATCACAAAAAATTTCGAACACCCTGTCTAAACAAAACCAGAAAATAGCACATAAACCATCAAATCGATTATCAAACATGATATTTAATGTGAAAGATAAACAAAATAAATTTAAAAAATCAGGAGTTTATAAGCTTACTTGTGAAGAGTGTAATAGCTGTTACATTGGACAAACGGGAAGAAATTTCGAAACTAGGTTTAAAGAACATAACTCATGTTATAGGTTAGGGAAAACAACATCAAATTTCGCAAACCATTTTCTGGAAACCGGACACAAATTTCCAGAAATCAATACCCTAAAAATATTACATGTAGAACAAAAAGGGCGAAAACTAGATACATTAGAAAATATTGAAATCTATAAACATAAAAAACAGAATGTACATCTGCTTAACACACAGATTGACCTAGGAAATCTACCCCTTGTAAAACTTTTATAAAATGTAGCAATAAAATCTTTAAATTTTACAACTGTACCATATTGATTTTAAAACCTTTTTTAAAAAATATGTTTTTTATTAGGTATTACTGTTTATATATAAGTAAAATAATTTTAGTTTGTCAGTACGTTTGAAAATGTAGTTGTACTACGAAACAGCTGTCACGGCTAAACATTCAATTAAAGTGACTATGAACAAAGTATATTTTTTGTTTTATTTTATTAATTTAAAATGTACGGTCACAAAGTAACGGACGAAACCATAAATTCTTTTTTATTAAAAATGTGTTAACCAATTGTACGTGTATATATATACAAGTTTCAAGTAGTTTAGAATATTCAGTTTGAAAATGTAGCAAAGCTTCGAAACTGCAGTCACAATGTTGATAAATATAGTGATAGAAAACAAAGTAATTTGTCTCATTTTAATTTAATATAAACAATTTTTAATTTGTCAAATAAATACGTCACCAGTAAAGGTATCACAGTCAAGTCTAAAATGCCAGACAAGATGTCAAATTGGCAAACTTTTGAATTTTTGCGACTGTTGCTAGGGTTATCTTTACTTTCGGCCTACGAGAGAAAAGTTAACTCTCCTCCCTTGGGCCAAAAGTAAAGCTGACTTTATAGATTGACGTTTATGTTTCCGTTTGCCGTTTGACGTTTTCAGTTAGAAGATGAAACAAAAACTTTCCATTTGTCAATTTATATTTTCTATTTACCGTTTCCATATATGCTTAAATGTCTGCACTTTAAAATTTTTAAAAAGTAGGAAATGTCAACAGTGTACGTAAACATAAGTATAAGAGGGCCGGGAAGCCCCATCCACTTAAGCAAATTTGAATATTGTGAGGTGTCAGTAACGTGTAGGTCTCATAAAAACTGCGTTAATTACTTAAACCTATTGTTTATACTAAGGTATACTTAATTTTTGGTTAATACAGTATTTTCAGTTAAAAAACTTCATGTTTTTAAGACCCTACCAACGGGCGGAGCTGTCCTATAGGTTGGATAACGCCACCCACTTAGGGTGGACAAAACACTATTAAATAAATTAAACCATAAAACTCGTTATCTAATATTTATTATTAATTCTCAGATTCTTCTAAATAATAAAATTTAGGGCATAAGACTGAAAGAAAAAATAGAACATTAAAAAAATATATTTTTCTCATATTTTTCATAAAAATATTATACATAAATCAAATTGTTATTGTTACCGAAAAAAGCATTAAATATCTACACAACTAATTGGCAAATATAAGGATAGGTGCCACCTTGGTCAGAATAATTTTCTCTGGCGGTCTCACCGATACAGGAAACTTTTCTTTAGAATTGCAATTTTTCGTACAAACATTTAAAAACATATTATTTTAAAAATGCATAATACAAGACAATCAACCACCTACATTTTGATGTATTAATGATGAAAATTAATACTTATGTATCGTAGTGTTTAAATTTTCTCAGAAAAAAAAGATACATCAACCAGAATCCAAAACATTTTTCGACGACTAAAGGAATAAAAGCGGTTTCGCGGAGTGCAAATTACTTAACGTTTTAGCTTTTATGTTTGTATTAAGTAATAGATATCGGAGCAATTAGAGGTTGCGTTTAGAAATTATGACGACGGTGGACGGCGTTACCCGCTGGACAAGGCTTCCCAGACCTCTTTTACGTAGAATGTGTGGGTATACAATTAAAATCCGTAATTAAAAACAAATATCATAGATTACTCTTTTTAATCTCGGCTAATTCAATTAGCAGAATAAGAAGTTTAATTAGCGTTATTGTACAAGCCTAATATTTTAAAGTGGATAGCATTCTTTTCCGTCGAAGGCTCCGAAGCCAGCTAATTAATCACGTTGCTTTTCATCACTAATGGGGTCCAAATGTTCATTTCACCTAATGTTCAATTAAGCTAATGTACGTTTGCATCTCTTAGCGTGTTCCTGTCTTTGTCCTCTGCTTACTTTACCTAATTGCCCCTTGTCCCGTTGTCTTTTCCAATAATGCCGATTCTTTCTATTTTTTATTTATTATACAGGGTGGCGCCTTTTCGTTGACCTTGCAGGGTATAGCAAAAACTAAAAGAGATAGAACACGTCATATTTAGTGGTTAAAATAAATGATTGCAAAATTTATTCGTTTTGGAGATACAGAGTATTTTTCAAATTTTGTCAAATTGGCCGGCACTTGTAACTCGCTTGGTATTAGAGATAGAAAAAATATGCAAATAGAAAAGTTTTAAGGATTTTTACGTAGAGTTCAGTGGCGTACCTATATTTTTTTTTATTGACTTTTATTTCAAACTGGATAGCATTCTTTTCCGTTCAAGGCTTTGAAGCCAGCTAATTAAACACGTTGCTTTTCATCACTAATGGGGTACAAATGCTCATTTCACCTAATGTTCAATTAAGCTAATGTACGTTTGCATCTCTTAGTGTGTTCCTGTCTTTGTCCTCTGCTTACTTTACCTAATTGCCCCTTGTCCCGTTGTCTTTTCCAATAATGCCGATTCTTTCTATTTTTTATTTATTATACAGGGTGGCGCCTTTTCGTTGACCTTGCAGAAGTAACAAAAACTAAAAGAGATAAAACACGTCATATTTAGTGGTTAAAATAAATGATGGCTAAATTTATTCGTTTGGAGATACAGAGTATTTTTCAAATTTTGTCAATTTGGCCAGGCACTTGTAACTCGCTTGGTATTAGAGATAGAAAAAAATGCAAATAGAAAAGTTTTAAGGATTTTTACGTAGAGTTCAGTGGCGTACCTATATTTTTTTATTGACTTTTATTTCAAAGTGGATAGCATTCTTTTCCGTCGAAGGCTCCGAAGCCAGCTAATTAATCACGTTGCTTTTTATCACTAATGGAGTCCAAATGTTCATATCACCTAATGTTCAATTAAGTTAAAGTACGTTTGTATCTCTTAGCGTATTCCCGTCTTTGTCCTCTGCTTACTTTACCTAATTATCTCTTGTCGAGTTTTCTTTTTCAATTTGCGGATTCTTTTTATTTTTACTTATTATACAGGGTGGCGTTGACCTTATAACATATACTAAAAGGGATAGAACAGCTAATGTACGTTTGCATTTCTTAGCGTGTTCTCGTCTTTGTCCTCTGCTTACTTTACCTAATTGCTCCTTGTCGCGTTGTTTTTTCAATATTGCCGATTCGTTCTATTTTTTTTAAATACAGGGTGTCTATTAATTAATGGTATACAGAAAGACTACGCCGAAATACAGGGTGTCCGCTAATTATTGACACAGAAAAACAACATATTCGTAAGGCACAAATATTAAGATCTAGAGAAAAATATATAGTTTGCCCACTGAAACGTGCGAGACGACGCAAGAAGGCAGGGAAAATATTATTCTGCATTATCCAGTCTAATCAGAGGCGTGCAAATAAATGATTGCTTAGCAGTTTAAATATGATAAAAAATATGTAAGCAATAATTTATTTTTAAAAATGTAGTGGAAACTGCAAATATCTAAATATTTTTAATTATAAGGAGAATATCATCTCAGTAATATAATTAATAGCATCAGTGATACTAAAAGAATTCCAGATTCGACTGTCTTTTTGTTTATAACTATTCACACAACGTTTTGAGTAGTCCTATCTCTATCCGTTTTACACTTTACACTTGAAAACGAACAGAGATAGGACTGCCCGAAACGTTGTGTGAATATTTATAAATAAAGATTATGAAAGTACGAAATTCCTTTAGTATGACTGATGAAGATAATTATTGTCTACCACATTCAAACAAAGTTAATAGGTAGCGTTTTTTAATATATATATAAAATATATTAATATATTAATATAAAAATGTAAGAAAATAAATAAAAACATCTTACGGAATAATGGTACAAAACAACAAAATTCTTGTACTAACAAAAAATGTTTAACAAAAAAAGGAAACTCTTGTATTTATGCACAAAAATGTAAAACTTCATTTAATAAATATTGTAGCAGAACGCTGTTAAAAAAAAATTAGTGTTACTCGCTAAGGAAGAGGTATTTCCAGTACATTAACAAGAAAACTTATTAAAAACATATTTTCATGATAATTGGGTTAATTTTAAATATAATTAAATATATAATATATTAATTATATTAAATTTTACACAAAATACATTTTTTCCTTATAATTTTACGTCCACAGCCACAATAAAAATTCGTACGTTTTAAAAAAATAGCTGTTAACTTCTTATTCGTCGTCTTCATTGTCATCGTTATCATCGGAGTTGTCCTCATCACTGCTCTCATTGCCAACTTGAATCATTAGAGGTTCTACTTCCTCCATGTATTGATCAGTCTCCCAAAATTTTTTTCAATATCAATCACATGCCTGCAATATTTTTCCCAATCTGTGGGTGTAATAGACACCAAACCCTGCTCAACAAGATCTAATAAACTTTTTAAAGATAGATCACCGGTCGTGTTGTGGCTACGTATAAAATGTTTTAATTGGGCCCGTATCAACTCAATGGGGTTAAGTTGTGGAATATGGCCAGAAGAACGAATAAATCTATCTACTTTTTTTTCATCACCTGTGCGCAAATTAGACTAAACTATTACATCCGTTTTTACAGTCAAGTCTATTTGCATAAATTTGTAAAGATTATCAGTAAACGATGGAGTACGACGACGAATTGTTAGCATTAGCTAGTGTTTGTTTAATTAAAAAGAAAAGATAAAAACCTAGAATATCGCAGAAGAGTTGGATCGAAAAAGAACCACTTACTTTCATATTAATTTAATAATAAAATAGAGTTCAATAAATTCCAAAAGAATTTTTTTTCTTTCACTGACATTATTATTACCACAAAAAAAACAAATAATGATAAAGACCCATCAAATAGAAAACGATAAATTAAAGCCACATTCACGCCAATACAACTATTATTTATTCAGTACGCATGTCTTAAATTTGTATGTCGTTGACACACATGCATTTGCACCAACCACATGCAAATTATCTGACCATCCAGAATTTACACAAGCCAAACTTTTTGCTTGCGCAAGTAAACGATTTTTGTTTACATGCTAAAATTTGTTTGCACAAGTCAATTTGCGGAAATTGCATAAGCGTAAAACCCACCTTTAGGCTTGAAAGAAAAACAGATTTATTTATTTAATTTATTATTTAGTTACATCCATACCTACCTTAATTATTTTTGAATACGATGCAAAATCAAAATACCACTATCTACGGTATAATACCCACCCAAAACCACAACACTAAAAATCGTTAATAGGAAACAATTTTTTAAAAGCCGGGTAAGTACGGTAAGTACAATAAATTCCAAACCATTCGCATTCCCCGTCTATGTTCATGCGATGCTCCACCTCCTTGAAGGCTCGTTCCAGCGGCAACCAATCAGTAGACATTATTTGAGTGCTTATCTTGGTAAAGTAGCACTGTTGTCGGAAATTAAGAATATAAAAACATTTTAGGGCGATATGAATAATAAAACATAGTATAAGCGGTTCATCTAAGAAAATAGAGCAATAAAATAAAATATATTTTGGGAATTAAAAATAAATCAATAACAAGGTGTAAACACGAACTGTATAAAATATAAAATATTATATTTAAAAAAGTATAAAATAGGTTCACAGCATTAGAATGAAAAACTGGCAACATCTTAAAAGCAACTTCAGTTTTTTTCCGCATTCTTTTCATCTGGCTAGACTCAGTTGGCGAACTTTACCTATACCGGGTATGGTAACAAGGATCTAGCGACTGCCTTCGAATATCGATTTGGATTTCGTAGCGCATGCGCAGTAATCGCATTGTCAGTGTTGTGACATTTTAGTTCTCGATTTTGAATCGACGTTCATCATTTAAGAGTTTTAAAAAGTGTTGTGCCGATATCTTTTCTAATTTTTGAAGTGAGTGGTAATTTATTATTCAAAATTTTAAATACTTGTTTGTGATTATTGGGAAAAACTTTTTATAAATATGAATCGGTGTATAGAGTGTCATATAAACTTTAGTACAAAGTCAAACTTAACCTTACATATGAAAAGAAAACACCCAGGTAAAATATTAATATTATTTTAGTATCCGTTAATTTAAAACAATATTAATGTTTTAGATAAGCTCGATACAATAACACAAAAAAAGTCAATCAGTGCCAGTCATCTGTGTCTTGCTTAGAATGCAAAAAAACTTTGCAAGTCTGGGAAATCTCAGATTCCATGTGAAAAAGCAGCATCCAGGTGAGGCTAATGATACATTTTCTCAATCATAGCAAATACAACAAAATAAATTACAGCACCACTTTTTTTTATAGATAAATTAGAAGAAATAGCTCCTATAAAGGCAAAAATTACTTTTGTCCCTTGTGCAATGAGACATTTCAAACTTTAAAAGACTTTGTTTTTCATAAAAGAACCCATAAAGTCCAGGCAAAATTAAAGTGCCCATTATGTGTGTATACTGATGGTAGTCGAGAAAAGTTAATACTACATTATAGAAGTGACCATTTTTTTAACTATTGAAAATGAATGTGTCAAATTCGATACTTTTGAGGATTTTCAATTTTGGAAGTGCAAAATCGAAAAGACTCATATTCATCGTTTGTGAAAATGTCTGGTTCAAATAAAAATTCTAACTATACCACAGTGAAATATAATTGCCATAGGTCAGGTGAGTACCAAATATTTTTTGTTTTAAATTCATAGTTAAAAGTCTTATTGATTTTTCTCATTTTACATTTATCTATTTATATTTTTCAGGTCTGTATAAGAAAAAGGGACTAAACATAAGAAAGCTCAAATTTGGCTTTTCCATCTACGTCCAAGGTACCCGCTAATAAAAAAATTATCCCTCAGCGAAAATTTTTTCCTACGAAAAAAAAGTTAAAAGAACAAGAACCAAAACAAAACTTGTCAAGCCCTCCCCAGAAGAAGCCAATATGTTAGCTGTAAAAGCTTTAAACAAGCAGAAAACTATTTGAACAAGTAAAATACCAGTATAATTGGTTTAATAACTTAATAAATGTTTGAAACAATATATTTAGTTTTGTTTTATTCATTATACAGGTTCTCCCGAAATTGAGGGGAAATATTTTACCTGCGTATTCTAAGACCATAAATAATAAACATTTATTATATACACATTGTTTGAATAATGCCTCCTAATCTCCTAAGGTAACTGTGCCCTTACGACTAGAGCACTCCCAAAAGGTTTTTTCCAATCTTTTCGAAAGCGTTCAAGACAAAATTGGGCACGATCTATTTAAGCTGAATTCCATGTTGAATTCAGAATTTCAATATTTTAATCAGAAGCGTCACGTACCTGGGGGTGAGAGGTTAAAATGATCCCATTTTTTTAACTGTTTATATTTTTATTAAAAATTATTAATTATATTAAAATTCTGAATTCAGCGCAAAAGTTTATAAATTGTACCCAATTCCATAATTTTATCTTAGAAGGTTTCGAAAATATTAGGAAAAAACCTTCTACGGGGTGCCCTATTCGGAAGGGCGCAGCTCCCTTAGGAGACATTTTTATGGTCGTCGAATGCGCAGGTAAAATATTCACCCTTAATTTTGGGACACCCTGTATATGACACTTTGATTTTATGATATACAAAAATACCCAAAATATACAACAGTATGATTTTTTCTTATAGTAAGGATTTTCAAAATGGTTTTATTAGTCCAGAATAAAACAATATTCATTTAACAGAGCAAAGCCATTATTTCTAGTTTTTTTTAAATAAAAGCTATTAATTTGATACATATGTAAATTGAGCGCAATTATTTTTATACTACAAACTACAATTATAGAGAATAATTTTATTTTATCTCGATGACTATAAACCATTGTTTAGTACTACTACAGACTACAGTAGAATACAATTCCACGAAAGCAACACAAATTTGCAGACGTACATGTATTGTAGGTTGCCTAATCCAAGCTGGCCGGACCATGGATATGATCTCATCACATTACAAGGAAACCGTGAAATCGAGCGTAGTGCGATTGCGCTACGAAATCCAAATCGATATTCGAAGGCAGTCGCTAGATCCTTGTGGTATGGTATCGTTAAACTGGCCATAGAAAATCCTATGTAAAGGATCCCGCTCAATCCTTAAAAGTGGCTTTCGGTAATTTTTTAAGTTAAACTGGCCATAGAAAATCCTATGTAAAGGATCCCGCTCAATCCTTAAAAGTGGCTTTCGGTAATTTTTATAAAAATTTGATTTGTTCTTAATCTTAACACCCTGATTAAATGCTTTCATGCGCACAACGTCCGACCGCCGGTCGGTATAAACAACGCAAAAAATTTAAAACCCCATAATTCTCAGATTTTTGGTATAGGGATAAAAAAACTCTAACTACCTTATTTTTATTCCTAAAATGTAAAAATGAATCAATATACAGGATGTTCCGTTTAAAATAGGCTACCAATTTGCATCTAAAGGTAGCTTATAATAAATACAGGGTGTAATTTATTTGATAACTTAAAATACAGGGTTTAATACCTTATCTTATTTTAGGAAGAAAAGTTCAAATAAACATATTCAACGTCTTAACGTTTGAAATTAGGGTGTTAAAATTTTTAAAAAGCCAAAAAATTTTAAAAACACTTATTTTAGTAAAAACTGTTATCCTATATAAAAACGATATTTAAATAAGTTATTATTATTTTTATTACATAATTGCTAATTAAAAATTATAAAACCTAATTTTTAAAAGAAAAATCCCGCAATGCTTCTTTTATGGTCTAAAAATATGCAATTAGGTGAATTTTTTTTTCTTTTAAACTAAACAAGAAACGAAAAAAATTAAGACATATAAGTAGTATTTGCCTAATCTAAAGAAAGCACAAAAATTTTACAACATTTACACAGTCAGTGGCGTACCGTTAATTTTGGAAATATTCCTTCAGTTGCCTCTCGAGACGCCACTGGACTTATTAAATGTAATTAAGTTATTGATAAATTACCCCCTAATGTCGTTAATATTATTCCCAAATTAAAACAAAATTGGGTA
Source organism: Listronotus bonariensis (assembly GCA_014170235.1). Lineage (NCBI taxonomy): Eukaryota > Metazoa > Arthropoda > Insecta > Coleoptera > Curculionidae > Listronotus > Listronotus bonariensis. The sequence continues at coordinate 3,185 of JACEGR010002211.1, read as the reverse complement.
AAGAATAGTTAGGATATTTAAAAAAATAGATTCTTTTTTTTTTGAAATTTTAACACTCTGTACCTCAAAAGTTAAAAGGTATAGGACAAATGTTTATATGAACTTTTCTTCGTAAATATGGTGGGGAATTAAACCCTGTATTTTTTAGCCATCAATTAATTTACACCCTGTATTATACAGTGTGGCTACGTAAGTTGACGTCATATAAGAAACTTTTTTTATTATCGATTTTACAAAAAAGGTATTCTTTACAAAAAAATTCTTCATGGTCCAAAACATAAAAAGCAATCATCAGATATTAAACTGTATCAGTCATTTACGAGATTTGGCCAAGTGTAATTTAATTTTTGCTTAAGAGTAGCTTAACTGTATTTCTGCTAATATCGCAAATTGTCATAAAAAAGATGTTTAAAATTAAAAATTACTTTTAAATATGTAATTTCGTTCATTCCCAAAACATTTTTTTTATTTTTTTCTGCGAAAATTAAGAAAATTTAAAATTGTAGATTTTTCTTTTTTATTAACAATAAATTTAGGAAGTTTATTTAAAACTGTCCTATAACATTTGTAGTCAGAAAAAAAATCAAAAATATGATTTTTTGTAAATAAACAAAATTGCATATTTAGAGGTAATTTTTAATTCTAAACGTTTTTTTATAACAATTTTTGATATTACCAAAAATACTCTACTCTTAAGCAAAAATTATATTTTTAATATTTTCAGTTTTAAGATATGTAGCTACTAATAGTACCTTTGTTTTTAAACTGTATAGTTACGTTTTAACAAGTTAATAAAACTGATCTCTTTATTTGCTGAAAAATGTAAACTTAGATGGCATAATAAATAAACACTCCAAGACCACCTTGTTTTTTTCCACCCTGTATATTTAGCGGTACCCAAATGTGTTTGTATTTTTGACCTTAGTCTGCACACTTCCAATGCAAATAATCATAAAACCTAACCGTTTGTTCTTCTTTTTTAATTAAAAAGCAATTTTTGGAGTTTGTGCACTTTGGGAACTTAATAACAATTTTATATATTCCGACGCCACTGCCGTAAAATGTATTCCATATAAAATATTTACCTATATTTTCCTATTATATAAATTTTTTTATAGGTGTGTATTAAAAGTTTTTAAAACATCCAACTTTGGGGCTTTACAGGGTGATCACTTTTTATTCGGCACTATTGCTAACTTCATTTTTATTGGAAATACAGGTCGGTTAAATTAGTAAAGTTGTAATATTTTTCCGTTGATTAACGTGCTGCCAATAAAAAACACATCGTGTTTCGATTTATTGCAAAAAAATCATTTTTTAGATGGAACACCCTGTATAATTTATCATAATTCGAAAGATCAATAAAAGAGCTTTAAAAAGTCCTTACGTGTTTTATCCAACATTTGATAGTTTCGGAAATATAGCCATCCTCAAGAATGTGATAGTAAACAGTCATTTTTTAAATAAACACTTTGCATCATCATTAAATACATATTTTAAAAGCTTAAAATGTGGTATTTTTCTAAAGCTCTTTAAAATATCTATTTAATGGTGATGCAATATACAGAGTGTTTATTTATAAAATGCCAGTTTACTATCAAATTCCTAAGGATGACCATATTTCCAAAACTATTAAAAATTTGATATAACACATAAGGACTTTCTTATGCTTTTTGATAGATCTTTCGAATGGTAATATAATATATAGGGTATATAAAAAAGTATATTTTTTGCAATAAATCAAAAACCCGATGTTCAATTGTTTCTTTGTTGGCAGCATGTTAATCAGCGAAAATAATACTACAACTTTACTAATTTAACGGAATTCGTATCTCCAATAATAAAGAAGTTAAAAATAGTGTCGACTTAAAAATAATCAGCCTATATAACTCTAAAACTGGAGGCGATGGCGCATTATGCCCATCAGAACATTAAATCAGGGCAGCGAGATCTACAAAATATCATATTTTTAAATAAATTGACCGAAAGCCACTTTCCATAAGGATTGAGCGGGTTCCTTTTGATACCTATACGTTAGAAGAAATTTTTATAATAAAATAGCCTTAAAAACTTGTATAATGTGCCTTTTAAACACCCGTTTCTTTCCAAATTTTCCAGTTTTGAACAGTGATTTTAGCGTTTTTGCCATCATCAATAAAAAAAATATTATTATTTTTAAATTTTATAAATGTCATTTTTCTTAAAAATTAAAAATAAAGGTAGATTACTTTTGGAGAAATATCATGGATTTAAGTTTTTGCGAACCCTGTATACAAAATGAAGATTTTCTTCGTGAAGCATCTCATTTTTACAAGCAAAAATGTTTATCAATAACCTTCTCTAAAGATGATTTTTTTTCCTTTAGTCCCCTTGTAAACCCCAGCAGTGGACAGTCTGTATATTTTTTAGGATTTCTAAAAAAACTTTTGTAATGTACTTTGTCTATTTTTTAAGAATATCAGAATATGTGTTTCTCGTTTCTTTAAAAGAAACTATTTATTTGCAAAAAAGAACATTAATTATATTAAAAAAGAACAACATAATTATCTCCGAACAAATAAGGGAAAATGAAAAAGTTTTAAACATGAAACTCCCAGTGTGCTATCGCCGTCGATTAAATTAAAAAAAAAAAAATAAAAAAACTAAGAAGCTATTATTGAAATTAAACTTTTTAGAGCAATTTGTAAAAGTGACTATTACACGGGCTTCTTGTTTGCTTTAAATTAAACCATAATGAGAAGTAAACTAAGGGAAATTTAATTAGTTTTTGATTACTACAAGGCAACTTTTACATGTATTGATAATGCCTAAACTTTTTGCAATCTTGCAAACAATTATTAATCAATTACAAGATTTTAGTATTTATTACTTTAATATGTTTTATAAAAAACGGTGGAATTATGCGAAATGTGGTCCAAACTTTTGAGCAATGAGGAGTAGTCTGCTTCTCATGTTATTGACAGAGACTCTTTCCCCCGACGCGTTTCGTCTGCTTTACAGAAATGTATCAATGGGACTGTACCGAGTCCATAGCGAATAACACAGAAACCAAGAGTCTTCCTAATAAACCAATACATTTGTTCTACTGTAAGATATAAATCCTTCTTCGATGCCGTACTGAAATTTTATTAGGTAAGTTTGACCTAGAGTTTTACCGGAATCGATAAATAAGTAAAGGCAATTGG